>JABUQX010024535.1:30000-38441 GCA_015478945.1 Trachelipus rathkii | reverse complement strand
CTTCTTTCTTTCACTACTTGCCACAATGCCATCCCCACCTCGAATTCTTTCATAACCCAGTTCCATATTAAATTGAATTACTCACGGAGAATAAACACAACCCTGTGTCTTACTCCGCTATTAATCTAAACCAATCACCATTGAACCATTTTGTCTTACACACGCTTCACTATCGTTCTACATACTTTTGATCTCCATTCAGAAGCCTGACAACCACACCAGCATTGATATCACTAACACCTGCCATAAACCCATCCTTATGTAACTCTATATAACGCCTGTTGCAAATGCATACAAACTCTAAACTTCTACTTTATATCTTGCTTCTCCCTCATTTTTTCTAATCATTTGCGTTGAACTGTTCAGAAGATTGATCCACACTCCTTACCACTTCCTAAACGTCACCCTTGTCTTCACCAATCCAGTTCTTCAGTCACTCGCCGCTACTTCTTTCTCGACCAGAATACCTTAGACTGTACCTTTCTCCTACAACAACTCAATAAAAACTTATTCCCTTCCACTTGTCTACAGTTCCCCTTTCTCTCTCCCTACCCTTTATATATAGGGGGTACTATTACCTTCTCTCCTCCAAATCCTTAGGAACTAATACCCTCTGTAAAACGCTTTTTACACAACTATCCAATCCCAATCAATCACACACTCCTCGCCTTCCCTGTATACTTTGATCAATTTCACCAGCTAATCTTTCACTATACTGCAGATTTTTAAACCATCTTCAACTTTTTCACTCTATCCATTACCTCCTACTTACTAATAAACTCATCCCCAAATTACCTATTTCCTTCTTCTTGCACCATCAAACAACACACATTCACTATCACCTCTTCATTACTGTTTAATATTTGTGCAGATTTCGAAGTTGATTCTTTCACACTACCTCTCACACTCATTTCATCAGTTACAAAAGCACCATCCTATTCATTATTCTAAGGCAGATTCCCTTATTCTCATTCTTTTACCTTTCGCGGCTTCCTTCCAGAGAGCTTCCTATTTCCATTGTAAGTCCCCCATTCATCCTCCTTCCAAACTGTTCATTTACCTCTTTGTTCTTCTCCTACGTTATTACACCTTTTAATTTAGTTTATTTCTTTTCTTCTCTTTTAGTATAATTTCCAAGCAATCTTCATTATTGTATTAATATTAATATTAATATTAATTTTATAATATTAATATTAATATTAATTATTTGAATATTGAATACTAATATTATTGTTCAGAGTGGGTATAGTTAGTAGTAGTAGTCAGTATCTTTCTCATTCTTAATTCCGCATTAGAGTTGAGTGAGTAGTAGTAGTAGTAGTAAAGTTATTGTAAGATATAATCTACTTTGATTAACTATTAATTTAATTATTTTATTATATATTTTATTATTATATTATGATTATTATTATTATTGATTATATATTACTTATTATTATTATTATTAATTATTTATTATTATTATTATTATTATTTTATATTTTATATAAGTTTTACTTTTAACTCCTCCTACTTAACTGTTTCTTTTTGACTTGTAAAATAGAAGAAAATTATGGAATTGATTATTATATATGTTGTATTAATTTAATTATTTTTTATTATTATTAATTGATTTATTATTATTTGATTATTATTATTATTATTATTATTATTATATTATTAATTAATTATATATTATTATTATTATTATTTATTATTATTATTATTATTTATTATGATTAATTTCAGATTAGGTTCGCACTTCTGTACTTAAAGGTTTACATATTGTTTAGGCTTTCCGGATTATTAAAAGAGATTGAATGTGTGACAGTTTAGCTTCTTTCAGAAGAAATATATAACTATTCCGGTTCCAAAGAACCCCATAATATATTACATATATTAGTAACAAATGATATAATATTTGATTGAATAGGTAATAGAGAAGCAAATAAAAGTACCGATTTACCTCGATAGTCGATAGAGGTTATTTAGGTATCCAATAAGGCTTGATCCGCGATTACTTTTTGACTTTTGAGAAAGGTAAAAGTAATGATTTACAGTGAAAATCCTGTATTTATTATGATTTCAGAGGAAATGGAAGATGAGTAAGAGGACCTTATAATTTTGGAATCTAAATAGCTCGAAGAGTTTAAGATAGTTAGTGGAGATTTTAGATAAATAAACAGTAAGTATAAGTTAATTTAATAAATAATTGGAGGAAACTTCTTTTGGTGTTTGATTCAATTATTATTATTAATGACATTATATTATTTTATTTTTATTTCAATAGGAGAACTGAAATTTGAAAACCACGGAATAACTGTCAAATTGCTGCGCAATTGGACTACTGGCATAAACACACGTACATTTGGATCGGAAAATTTGAGGTACAGACATTTATATCCTAATTACAACACCATGTAAAAAATCTTACCCCGTTAAATTAGTGTTGTAAACTTAAACATTCTCTTCTCATCTGTATTCCAGGATATCTTTTATCAACAAACAGGCCACAACGGTAGACCACTAGCGTTAATTCTTGAATTTTTATAAAAAATTTTAGGGAAAAACGTCTATGATAATTAATTTAAGTTGCTAATTTAGTCGATAATAAAAATTTAATTGGTAAATTTTTTTTGTAGTAATCAAAACATTTTATTTTTTGGAGAAGATAACAAAAGCCATATATAATTGTATTTAATTCAAAATATTTCAAGCTACCTATTGTTAGCAGGAATATTTTTTTCAGCGGAAAAAAAACTAATTATTCTTTACGAACAAATAGGTAATACAGATAGAGATAAACTTTTTAGGAATTTCTATTACTCTTCACGTTCACTATTGCCTCGGAGATTTATTAGTTTGCGGTTGTAAATTTGTAAACATATTTCAAACTGGTCGTTTGAAAATGACAGTATGACTATAATTAGAAATTTCAGGCTTGTATCTAATAGGGTTTTTTGTCGTGGGTTCTCAATTAGCCTAGATTCATCTGATTATCGGTTACAGAAGCGAAGTCAAAAGAATAAAGTTTAAAATAGAAATTGAAATTGAAATTGAAAAATTTAAAGAATGTATTTTAGCCTAACAACAGGTACTATACTCTCTCTTAATAGTTGTATTACCTTCTATATGCAAAACGATATATTATATATATCATATATATATATATATATATTATTTATATATATTATTTAATTATATATAATATTATATATTAATTAATTATATAATATTATTATATATATAATTATATATTATTATATATAGTATATATGATATATATATATATATAATATATTCATATATATATATATATATTATATATAATTAGTAATATATATTTAATTATCTTATTTATTTATATATATATATATTATTATTAATATATATTAAATATATATATATACATATTATATAATTATTTATTAATATATATTATATATATATATATATATAATATATTATATTATATATATATTATAAACTATATAATATATATATATATATATATATATATAATATAATTTTTAATATATATTATATATAGTTTAATATATATTATATATTAATATAATATATTTATACTATATATATATCAATATATATATATACATGATATATATATGTATATATATATTATTATATATATATATATATAATTATTATATAATATATATATTATTTTATAATTAATATATATATATATATTCTCTATATATATATATAATATATATATATTATATATAATATATTATATATATAATATATATTTATATTATATCAAGTTTTTATATATATATACTTATATTTTATTTTATATATATAAATATATCATAATATTATTATTATATATATTATATGATATATTATTATATATATATTTTATATTATAAAAATATATATTTTATATTTATTATTAAATAATAATCATATATTATATATATATATAATATATAATATAAATATATAGCTATATTTTTTAACGATTTAAATATTAAAATCAATAATTTACGCATGAATAGATTTAAAAGATTTACTAATGGTCTATTCCATTAACGATTTTTTTATGTTTGTGAACGTGAGTGCTTCGTATCCTTATTTTATCTGAGATCTTTTCGGACGTTTTGTTATTTGAGACTAAATAATACTTTGAATATGAAATTTTGTAAATTTATGTTTAATAATTGTTAAAATTGAGAAGTAGATGAGATTTAAGGTAAATTTTTATATCTTATTTTGTGCATAAAAGAATAATATGGGTAAACTTTTTATTTATTGTGGTGGAATAAGAATGTATAGAATGTTATATAGTTTAGGAAGTCAAATATGAATTATTCTCCTTAATTATTGTATTGCTAAATTAGGAAGCATTTTTTTATATCGCGTTTACGTGGATAATCATATGAGTTTGCGAGAATTATGGTGGTCGAAAGTACCTGTAGAGATTGCTTTCATAATCATTGATGTGATGTTATGGTTGAGGATTGGATTGTGTGTGGTAAAGAGCGGAGGTTTTGAGATATACATAGAAAGATATGTTCCCTATGTGAATAAGAAGGTCTTCTTTTGAAGTCATTTGTTTCGCCTATTTTTAATTGATGAAGGTGTTGCGTTTATCAACCAAGGTTTGGTGCGAGCATTTCCTCATCGTGACCGATGTTCAGACTATCTAAACTAGTAATATTGTTTACTAATAAAAAATTTAATAAAGTATCAATAACTTCTATACCAAGTATTCAATAGCAAAACTTCGGAGATTTAGTAGTACCTGGTTGAGATCCATAAAAAGAAAAATCAAGGATCTCAGAGAGATACATGTTCTTTCAGCAGACCATTTAGAATCTTAATAGCAGCCAACAGTAGCTCAATACTTGATCTCATGGGTACTGCTCTATTGACCAGTTATAGTCAAATTCGGCAATTTAAGCTGATGTCAAAGTGTGAACGTATGCAGTAAGTTTTGACATGTTTTGAACTATCTCGAGAAAAAGCTTCTTAACAACGTGTGCTACTGCTGAAACTAGACTGTATAATTAGATAAAAACAGAAGCGCTGCATGTTACGTACCCTCCCCAAATAATACATATATTGGTGACGCGTTAATCCAGAGATTCTTAGAACTCTCCCTTGAAAATCGGAAAGAGCACATGATGGCTCCAAGTTACCATGCGTATATAGCTTTCGTGCATCTATCGGCTTTCATGTCTATCGGAAACACCGATAAACTGCTGCAGGCATTGTCTCTGTCAAAAATTCTCCCTGATCGATCTCGTCATGGGCGCTACCCAAATCATATACATATTGGGGATCTAACAACTTCGAAGGCGGCAGAAACAAATTTTCACTTAAATCCTGAAGCTGCTAATATTTTGACGTCATCTCGTGTATTATTCTGTCAAGTGACGTGCACATTTCTCGTTGGAATTCCTCTCCGTGAGACAGTACTGCACCCTGGGATCTGTTTCCGAAAATAGCATTCCGAATTCAGCGTAGGAGAGGCTCCAAGTCAACTGAAACGTGATCACAAAGCTTCATTGCAAAACTTAATGCATTGTCAACGAGGCTATCCCTGTTGCCTACCAAAAGCCCTTGAAGAGCACGAATCTTGGTTGCACATTGCTCGACATTTATACCTTTGGTTTGCACATACTTTTGAGTATCGTTTACTTCTTTGAGATCTTGGCTCCACAATCCAAGATAGCACAGAAACGAGAGTGAATGCAGCGCTTTCAGCACCAATCCAGCTTCAGAACTTGTCGTCAAGTTCTCGCTTGTATCACTAGCGAGTTTCTCCAATACGTTCAGATTATCGGAAAAGTGGTTCTTCAGTGCTGTCACTGCTTCCTGCCTTGCGCTCCAGCGGATCTCAATCAAGCGTTTCACCCTTTAACCAGTAATTAACAGTTGTGAGGACACCCCAACGGTGAGCTGACTAGGAGAAGAATACAAAGACTTGTTCCACAAAAATGACAAACTGCACAGCCTCCGATGCGACGTGAATCCCAGCCAAATTCAAGGAATTATTTGTGCAAACAGCGAGCTGTGCATTCAGATTGGTGCACTTAATGCACGCTTGGACTCCATACATCATACCGTATGAACTCTACCAGCCATATAACTAGCTAGACCATCTCAGTTAATGTTTTTCACCTTACAATTGTATCTGGATATTCCAGTTCGTCTTCAGAAATTTTCTGTTTCAGGATATCATTAGTCTTCTATGATTCTTGTACATTACTTCTCTCTTTCGTTCTCAAGAAATTTCTACAATGTAGAAATTTGGCTCTCAAAATTTAATTTATTGCGATTATAAATATTTTTAAATTCGACTACGTATCTTATATATATATCCGTACATTGACTGGATAATATATATATATATATTTAATATATATTTATATTAATATATATCATATATATTATATATATATATAATATAAATTTATTTATTGCTCATATATAATGTAGGCTATAGAGATTATAGGTATTTAAGTGTGATAGAGACTTATAAACGCAGAAAGCGTATATCTTTAACTAAACATATATATATAATATAATATATTATATATATATAGTTGTTAGTAGTAGCTTGTTCTAATTGAAGCATATTACAAAGGTAACGAAATATTTTAATGAAACCTAATAGCTCCAAAAATTCAATAATTACTTTTAATAAAAAGAAATTATAATTAGCGATTTACTATATTTTTAATATATGTCTATTGCACTTTTAACAATTTATTTTTCGAAGTTAAAATCGAGATTCAGTAATTGCACATGAAGGGCAGTTTTTTAAGAACATTTAGCAATTTGGATACTCAGGAGAAAAGAACTTTAAAGAAAATGCAAGAACTAATCTCTTTGAAAATTAAATTATAATTATATAATAATTATAATTTTGTCCAAATAATTCAATCTTATCTATCTAATCTATCTTGAAAGAAAAAAATAAAAATTATATGATTTTTTTTTTTACTGACGAAGTTTAAATGAAGTATTTTGTACAAGCATTTGACTATTTTTATTACTCATTTAAATTTTTTTAACAATAATCAATATATATATAATATATCATGTATTAGTGTACAACTCTAGTATACTTATATATATATATATATATATATATATATATATATATATATATATTATATATAATATATAGTTTAATATATATATATATATATATATATATATATATTATGTTAGTATATATTATTACATATACGTTATATATATTGTATTTAAAAATTGCTTGTAGATGGTGTGTGTGTTTTATAGTATATATATTATATATATATATATATATAAATGTATATATATTATATCATATATTATATAATATATAATATATATTATATTATATATAATATTATATATATATTATATATAATATATATGTATAATTATATTAATATATGTTAGATTTAACCTTATATTGTTTATATATAGAAAACAAATTTGTGTCAGATATATATATATATATATATATTAATATATATATATTTATATATATATATATTATATATATATTATATATATATATATATATGTATTTGAGTCAGGATTCTTTTTTGAAGTGATAGTAGTAATAATAAGTGGAGTCGATATAGAAGTAGATAAACGATACTGTCCCAAGAGATCGAAAAGAATTTGATAGTATAAGTTCAGTGTTTTGGAAACACGTTGGTCTCATTGTTTTCTGTAATCGGGAAATGTTTTATGATTTTCGGAATACTTAATAAACGCAATATTCCAGCAATAAGGATGGATTGAAATTTATAGGTAAATATGAAATGTTTAAAAAAAAGCAAGAAGCAAGTATAGAAGCACAAGATTTGGGAATTTAGAAGGAATTTCATCAGGATCATATTACCTCTTAATATACTTTCTTCTAGAAGAAAAAGTTTCCCTTGTGGGGTAGCTGGTCTCCCATCGAGCGCATTCCCATGTGTAAGATAGGGTCTTCAAATGATACAGATGTGGTCTTGTCCTGTGGAACAAACCCAGCAAAGCGGTCTCAGGGGTCATAAAGTAGCAGTCTCACCTTTGGAACCTGCTGAGGTGGACTAATCACTCCCACAGCTTAACCTATTGATTACAAAAACTGAAGTTATGATAAACCAGACTTATCTTTGGTTGACTAACCAGGCATGAAAACAAGGACCAGTACAGAACACTTTTAAAACCATCGAGGTAGCATCAAGTGGCGAAGGAAGCATAAGGTATTCGGTGAGGTTGATGAGGTTGATGAGGTTGATGAGGTTGATGAGGAAGAGTGTTGTGAGATTGAGCGAAAATGGTGAGATGAAAGCTGGATCAAGGTTAAAGTTCTTGTACTCTGGGAGAAAGCATGATGAGGAGCATAAAGATGGGTTTGGATTTATGATTAGTGGTGAAATAGTGAATGGTGTTATGGAATGGGAGCTGGTCTCAGCCCGAGTAATTAGATCAAAGTTTAA
>JABUQX010024535.1:20000-25000 GCA_015478945.1 Trachelipus rathkii | reverse complement strand
ATCCATCATAGCAAAGGTATAAGTAAATAATTAAACATACATAACACATGTTTAGCTGCACAACGCGTATTGGGTGGAATAATATAAATACGTAATAAATATGAAGAAAAGCATCAATAACGAAATTAGACACCAAATTAGATATGATATTTTAGGGAGTTAATTCCCCATTAAAAATTACCTAACCTATTAGACATAAGCCTAACTAACCTTCAAGGTTTCTTCAAGTATACAACAGTATTAAGAAACTCTCAATAAATAAAATCACTATATTATACAATTTTCTTCAACCTTTTAAAAAAATAAAATATATATTTCAAATATTAAAAATAAAATAATTAAAAATGTAACTATTTAAAATTTATGGATAACTATTATAATTGAAAAAATTCATTACTGCTCAGCTTCGATTTTTTTTAAATATTTTGTCATACACATGTTCATTTCATAAACCAGTGTAACTATTTTGTTGCACGTCTTTTGAAATTCAATAAAATTTATTAGAAAGGTGGGTGATGCTTTCAGTATGAATTTGGAAGAGATAGAGTAGCGTTATGCTTTCCGTAAAGGTTGAAAAATTTGTAATGTGTGAAAGTGCATGATGTTACTTGCGTATTTGCAATGTAAAAAATTAATTATTAAAATTATTAATTATTAGAGTTAACTATTAAAATTATTAATTATTAAAATTAATAAAAGGAATAGTTAATCACAAGGAATGTAGAGATATCCCCTAACGTGTCTAACGTTCGAAACATAACCTAATGTAAAGTAACGTAACCTAGCCTATAATATAACATAACATAACATAGCCTAACCTAACCTAGCATAAAGTGACGTTACGTAGTGCAACCTAACCTTACCTTACCTAACCTAACCTAACCTAACTTAACCTAACCTAACCTCTTACCTACCCTCATTACGCCCTTAGAACATCTATTTATGTATCATAGAGGCAACCTGCGTATATATATATATATATATAATATATAGACAAATATACATATATATATATATATAGTATATATATATATATATATATATATATATATATATTATAATATATATATAATATATATAATATATATATATGGACAAGTCTACCTATTGACCTTTGATCTTAAAGTAAATTTTTAATTTAAACTTATTATAAATTAAACTACATATAAAATATAATATAGAATCATAGGGAAATTTATATTTTGAAGTTATAATTCAAAAAAATATTACAATATTCATGTGTTTACTTTATGACGCGGAGGAATTTTAAGACATTTTACCCAATGAGACTCATAACAGGGATGCCATCGCTTGAGTTTTTTCTCAAGTTCTTGAGTTTTTGGCATTCATCTTGAGTACTTGAGTTTTTGTCCTAAATATAATATAATATATATATAATATATATATATATATATTATATATATATATATATATATATATATATATATAATATATATATATAATATATAATATATATATATATATTATATATTATATATATATATATATATATATAATATATATATATATAATATATATATATATTATATATATATATATATTATTCTGTTAAGGTTATTACACGGCAAAATTAGGGGGGCTCTCGAGCGACGGGGAGCAGAAGGGTGAACGATTTCATACCCTAGCGGGAGCGGCGTGATGGAAGCCCCTCGTGACACCCCAAATACCAAAGAGCGGCGGTTCCGGAGACCCCTCCCCGGAGGGGGGGATATAGTCCTACCTGTCGTTCCCCGAAGGCCGAGAGACCGACTCCTGCCATCTTTGCGGTCTACCCTAGGGTATTCCTTAGGTTAAAAAAAACATTAAAAAAAAAAATAAAAACTGACGGAGTCGTAAAAACCGTAACAGGTCCTATATATATTTGAATCATCAAACTCCCCTATAATAGAAAGTCTTAGTTATCGGTCCATAAAGATTCTTGTACCCTGCTACTATTTTTTTTGGCGCTAAACGAGTACCGTCAAACGGTCATAACTAGACTTTCTCCAATATATATTATAATATATATATATATATATATTATAATAATATTATATATATATATAATATATATATATAATATATATATATATATATATAATATATATATATATATATATAATATATATATCAGGCCCTATTCTGTTTTACGACTTCCGTTCAGTTTTTTTTATTTATATATATATTGCTTCTATATGATACTAACAATAAATTTCAGTGGTAACGGACATGATTCAAAAGTTCAAAATATTTTAAATATTTTAAAATCACATTTATGTTAAAGTAACGCCTAACACCGGTAAAAATGGGGTAAGCAAAAAAAATTTCAGGTTACCTCCTGAAAGTGTTAGGTGTTATTATTGCGTAATGTTTTATAATACCAGTGTTAGGTGTTACTATTGCGTAATGTTTTATAATACCATTCATTACTGCAATTATTCGTTGGGGATTATGATAGTTAGGTAAGGTTATGTTGAATTTTTGTTAAATATTACTATGTTAATGTAAAAAACTTTGTTACGTTAGCATATATTCGATGGTTAGTAAAATAATTAGACAGGGTTATGATAAATTTTGTTAAATATTACCATGTTAATGTAAAATTAACATTGATATGTTAGAGATATGATTGAAAAAGTGTGAATAGGTTACGTAGTTACTTTACTGTTTGTTAAGTATGGAACTTTGTTAATGGTAGCAGTTTATTAGGTAAGGTTATGTTAAATTTTGTTATGTACATTATATTCTTAGTTCAGGTGATGCTATGTTAGCTTTATTAATGTGAAAACTTTGTTACGTTAGCATATATTTGTGTGTGTGTGTGTGTGTGGTGGTGGCAGTGTGTGTGTGTGTGTGTGTAAATGTGAATCATAGGATGTTGGTTTTTTGTTTACTAAGGAACTGGACGCATTGCGGTGTTTAGGTTTGGATACTGGATAAAATGTTGTTTTAATAATATTACTATGTTAATGTAAAATTGACATTTATATTGTTAGAGATATGCTTGACGGAATTGTGAATTAGTTTACTTTATTATGCTATGTTAGTTAACTTACTGTTCTAAGTAGTGAGAGCTTTGTAAAGTAGCAGTTTATCCGTGCTTAAGGTGTGCTTTAGGTTTGTCGTTGCACATTCATATTCTTAGTTCAGGTGAAGCTATGATTAGCTTTATTAATGTGAAAACATTGTTACGTTAGTATATATTCGTGTGTGTGTGTTTGTGTGTGTGTATGTGTGTAGGTGTGTGTGTAGGTGTGTGCGTGTGTGTGTGTCATTTATTCTTGGTTCATTACAATAGTTAGATTAGGATGCGATAAATCTTTGTTAAATATTACTATATTAATGTGAAATTAACATTGATATGTTAAAGATATGCTTGAAAAAGTGTGAATAGGTTACGTTTTTGTATGCTATGTTAGTTACTTTACTGTTGCTAGAGTGTGGAACTTTGTTAATGTTTGCAGTTTATTTGTGCTTAATGTGTGTTAGATTTGTCGCTGTACATTATATTCTTAGTTCAGATGATTCTATGTTAGCTTTATTGAATGTGAAAACTTTGTTACGTTAGCATATATTCGTTGATCAGTGTATAAAGAACTTGATTTTATGTTATGTTTATTTAAAAAGTGTGAATAGGTTACGTTTTTGTATGCTATGTTAATTACTTTACTGTTGTTAAGTGCGGAGCTTTGTTAATGTTAGCAGTTTATTCGTGCTTAATGTGTGTTAGGTTTGTCGTTGTACATTATATTCTTAGTTCAGGTGATGCTATGTTAGCTTTATTAATGTGAAAACTTTGTTACGTTAGCAAATATTCGTTGATCAGTGTAAAAAGAACTTGATTTTATGTTATGTTTATCCAAAATTATACTCGAAACGTGACTTGAAGCAATAGATCTCTAGATCAATAGATCATAGGAATCGGTGGGAGGAAGGGTGGCAGGGGATGGGAGGGGTTGATTTACTGATTTACTTCTTTAGGGTGTGTAAAAATGCAAATTTTTTACTCAGCACAGCACCGGCTCCAGCACAGGTGCCAGTGCCAACTCCGACTCCTCCGACTCAGATTCTGAATCCTTCTCCTACTCCTTCTTCTTCCTTCCTCCTTCTTTTTTTTAGGGGGCAGCGTCCCCCTCACGGGGAACGCAAAGGGACGTAATCTTCTCTCCGACGAGATTACGTCATCATATAGCTCGCATCCAAATTTTAGCCCGATACGTTAAGCCTAACATGGTTTTCAGGACGAATTTGACCTTGGCGCTAAGGGGGCAACACCCACTTAGGGGTGACCTAGGGTCACCAAAACTCGCCTGTGATCAGTTTAACACGTCAATAGAATATATAAAAAGTTTCATTACGATATCTCAAGCCGTCTTCGAGAAAAACGGATTAGATACGTGGATGCTGCATAACCACATCGATTATACGAATGTTAATTATTGTAATTATTTTCTTTCGATTGTATTTTTCAATGTAAAAAGCAGGGATGGCAATTTTTGTGATTTTTTTGATTTTTTTTAAAAAAATCAATTTGTGATTTTTTTGATTTTTTTGATATTTTTGATTTTTGGGATTCGTAACATCACGTGAAATATAATTTGCAAGTTACAAATTATATATCGCGTGACGTTACGAATCTGAAAAAATAGAAAAAAATCAAAAAAACCAAAAAAATCACAAATTGATTTTTTTAAAAAAAATCAAAAAAATCACCAAAATTGCCATCCCTGGACTAAAAAGCCAACCAGAGCACGTAGAAAGACGATTTAAACATCGATATAGGGGTAATATGCATCGAGAAATCGATTGAAGCCATCAAAAACGATCTACCGATCATTGAAAACCTTCTAGGAACCAAAAAGCCCCCTCTGGGGGGCTCCGCCCCCTTTAGGGGGACTAAACCTCTGAAAACGGTCTTCCAGACCTTAAATTCGGTCTCACCGACCTTAAAAACCCTAACTTTGACACGTCAAGCTTGAAAAACCAAATGTTGCAAAATG
>JABUQX010024535.1:10000-15000 GCA_015478945.1 Trachelipus rathkii | reverse complement strand
ACAATTAACCCTATTTTGTATTTTAGCATATGTAATATTCACTGGACAATACCAGCAATTGAAATTAATTTAAAATTTTTATTAATATTTTCCTAGAAAACTCAGCTCTTAATATAAATTGAAAAAAAATTAATAAAATCTATATACCTGAAATATTGTACGTTCTGATTGACCTTAGAAACCTGCATTTGTCTCGAGAGCAAAAGTTGCCAAAATACCAAATTTTTTTTAACACTCTTTGAAGTGAATGCTGATGTTTTCCTCCTATTTATCAGTGCCTTTCTAAAGAAGGGAATGTCGAGCCGACAGAAAGGGATCAGATGCGCCGGGGACCACCTGTCGTCCACCCCGGTAGCCGAGAAACTCCCGACTCTATGCATGCGCTCTTGTCTTACCCGAGGGTATTCGTTTCTAGTAGTTAAAAAAAAAGAAATCAAACATTTGTGCACCTTTCTTGTTATATCAGCGTTCGAACTAGTGAGCCAATCTATATCGATTCTAAAAAAACTGTAATTTTTTCAACAAATTATAATCAAATTTAATTTTTATTAAAAAGTAAGTATTATTATTCTTTTTTTTCATTTGTCATGGATAAAAAGTCTCCTGATTAATAAAATAGATTATTTAATTTTGAGTAGTAGTAAGCTGTTATAAGGTTTTTTAGTACATGTCCTGGCCATATTTTCGGGTATGCTGGTCATTAGTAATATTACCTAGCTATATATATAAGGAATAATATATATATATATATAGATATCATACTAATAGGTTAAAAAATATTAATGATATAATATATATATATAGTATATCAAATGTCCCAAATGGTTTTGAGATGCAGGTACTTACTAATGGAGCTATAATAGTATATAGCAGGTATACACAGTAGCAGTATATGATACTACAGGCAGCTAGTCACGAGGGTGGGCCACGAACCTTACACCGTGTACTGCAAGGCGGCAGGTCATTTGCAGGCAGGTTTTTCAGTCGATTTAGCTAACAGGAACTATGTTCTAATTTGAAGTAACGGAGAACGGACTCGCTACTGGTTTCTTTCATGAAACGCTCCCGAGATAAGTTCCGTTATTTTTTTCTCCGCGAGTTAGCTGTTTTAGTCAGCGCACACATTTTGTTACGACTTTTCTTGTGAATGTTGGATCATGCTTACATTAGACCATCACCGTTCAAGCTAAAAAATCTTTATGAATAATATTATATATGTATATAGTAAATATATATTATGATATAATATTAATTACCACACTACTCTACTCACAATATGACTAGTATAATTTTATATTTACTATATATATATTATATTAATATAGAATGTCATATTAATATATAACATAATAATAGTATTAAGTATTTATATATTATTATATATCATATCAATATATATATATAAATAATATATATATACTAATATATATACTATATATATAAGTTTATTAATCATATATTATATTTTATATATATATAATATATATTACATTATTTTATAGTTTATGTTTTCTTATATATATTATATATTCCACACTATATATATATATATACTATTATATATATATATATATATATTATATACTAGTATATATATATACTATATATTATATATATTTACTATATATATTAGTATATATAAGGAATAAGGGAATTCTGCATATATTATAATCTAGAATATGATAAGTGTTTCCAATGTAAACTGAGCGAGATGTAAATGTAGAACTAAACGTGGTGGGAACACTTTCGAAAATCTGGCATAACATTGACAGTAATAAGAAGAGGTAATAGTCGAATGATGTCTGGGCTTTGAATGGGTGCAGAGGAATAGGTTATTTTGCGCATGAGTCGAGTTAGTAAGGAGGAGATAAATGTAGTAGAGCGAGAAATATTGAAAGAAATGAGTAAATCTCTTCGAGTGTATATGATGAAATTACACCGAGGTGAAATCGATCAAGAACGGGAGGCGAAGATGGTGGATCTGATTTGACTTGGAAGTTTTCTGTAACAATAATTGTTTATGGAAAGCATAATTCCGAAGAGATTGGACGGAGAGTAGGAATTGGATTAGAGCAGTTATAGGGTAAATGAGATAAGGTAACTGTAGAAATTATAGGGAAAAATTAGTATATTAATTAAGATTAAGTAGGAAAGTATATTTGAGGAGTCGAGAAGATATGACTGTCGAGTTGACCTGATAGGACTGATTTGTGACGGAACAAGGGGGCTTTTAGAAAAGGTGGTAAGAGGAGATGTGTAGGATCAAATCTTTACACCTGAAAAAATATGATATGAGAAAATGAGGGAGAAGAATAAGGAACTATGGAGATTTCTAGTTTATTTGGATCTGCAAACAGGCGATGAAATAGTAATGAAGCACGACAAGGTGTTGACTAATAGTGATCGGTAGGTTGGTGGTAAGCTTCTTGAATGGAATCAAAGAACACTAATACAGTGCACCAATAGGTGAAGGCTGTAGAGTAAGACTAGGTATCGAAGTTGAAAGAGTGATTGCTTGTATAATATTAAAATAGCAGATCTGAAAGCAGGGATGCTGCTAGAATGTCTTTGGTTTGACAATGTGTATAGGCACTGGAGGTGGAATTGAACAATAGAAGTGCGAGTGTGGAGTCGCAGGGTTGGTACGTAGTGATTATATTCAGGGTTGATGCGATGTCGTTTTAAAAATTTCCGACTCCGACTCCGACCCTCTACCCTCTTTCAAAATTACCGACTCCGACTCCCACTCCGTCAAAATTACCGACTCCAGGACTCCGCGACTACCGAACTCCCACAACCTCTTGGTTTAGCAATGCATGGAGACATGGAAGAGAGTGGAGGTGCCCAACTAACTAATTAAGATTGACGGATTGAATTTGGTTTTGTTGTGGTGACTCTGAGAGAGTTTTGAGAGGATTGGTAGAGAGATCTTGGCAGGGTGTCGCGTAAAAGAGATATGCTTAAGGTAAACTCAGATAAAGAGTAAGACAGGTCTAGAGGTTGTGAGTGCGAGGACAGCCCTAAGCGGTGTGAAGTATGATCTCGGTTAGAGTGGTCAGAGGCAACAGCTGGAACAGAGCACGTCTGGGTTTACAATAAGCTAGTAAGCTATAATGGTGGATTGAAAAGGGAACAGATGCGATGCAGCAGTGTGACGTTAGGAAGAGAGTTGTGAATCAGGGCATTAGGGCAGCGTAAGGAGTAAGCTAGCTGGCAATTAAATTCAGTGTGCTAGGAGCATGTACAGAGAGGCGGAGCTCAGTGCTTGATGCGCGAGCGTACGGCGATGCTTACACCATATAGAGGTATTTGTTTTAATCAATAATGATAATCTAGTGAAAATTCTAATATAGCAGCAAACAGCAGTAAAATTGTCCTTAAGATAGCAGCGGTAGATTAAACTGTACATAAGGTCGAAAAGCTAAAAGTAACCGAGAGTGACACAACGGCGCACTTCGTTACTTGTTCCGCTTCAAGAAGACGGAATAAGGCACGATAACGGAAAGTACTTTTTGCCGAGTAACGAGAGTAGACGATAATGGAACTACTTTTTTGAGCAACGATACCCACCCCGTATGTACATATATATACACACATATATTATACTAATATATAATATACTATATATATATACATATTGTATATATGCAAATATGATATATATATGATATACAGGTAGAATAAGGTAAGTCACATAGTAGTATATCAACCTAGTATATAGTATAGCAAGGTAATATACATAGTGACAGTACTAATTATATAGATATACAAGTGACAGGGGGCACAGTATAGTAGTACCAGGTAGTACATGAGGTAACTAGGTGATACAGATAAATGAACATGAGCTTTATCAGATGGACAAATAATTATGATTCCGACGGCATCGTTACTTAGTGCCGACCAGCCAACTTCGATGCAAACACAACAAAAAAAATGTGCACAAGGAGTAGCGAATCTACATGAGTACATAAATAAGAGATGTTCTAGGGGCGAAATGACTTTTTTTTGTTTTACCCCTTGTTTCAATACTGGGCGAGGCGGCAAAGAATGAGGGTTAGGTTACGGTATTAGGGGTTAGGTTAGCACGTGTATGGTTCATTAGGTCACGAGGTCAGACAAAAAATTTGCAGGTTCACGCCCCTAAACAGACATCGCCTATATTGAGTGTATCATGCAGAGCGATGACCTGTGAAACTTTTTATTTAATGATCCGAGCTTCCTCGTTCCGTGTGGGAGCGGCTTATAAGTGAACTTTTACCTATATATAATATATATATATATATGATATATATATATATATATATATATATTATATAAATATATATATAATAATATATATAGCAGGTATATCACTAAGTATAGTCACAGTGATTACATAGTACATGTAATATAGACAAGTATAGCATACATAGTACTATATAGCAGGTCACGGAGCAAACGAAGCACAGTAATTCGAGGCCTAGCAGGCGTGCAAAAAATTCTGCAGCGGATGAAGCGCGCGAATGTCGCGTACCAGGTTGTACTAAGTTATATTACTATATAGTTATATTATTAAAATTAATCAACATACTATAAATATATATATATACGATATATTATTATATATTTATATGATATTACTTGTTACGAATAGCAATAAATCAGTATGTAATTATAATTATAATATATTCACTAAAACATATATTATCTATTTAAGGAAAGAATTAAAAGAAGGCTCGACATATTGATATATCTCAAACTCTTCTATTGAGGTAATGACCCATAGCGATAAAGGTTGTCGCGTCCTATCTCCGTCATCTAGGTGGAGGACGTGGGACTCTCGTTCTTCACCCTCTTCACACCCCCCATCGACTCGAGCCCCACTAAAAACAAATATCATTTTATCCATCGTAGGGGGCAAGCAGACGAGATGAATGGGTACTAGAGACCGGGACGGAAGTTCTCCCGTCGTCCACCTAAGAGGCCGAGATACCCGATACTGATATTTATGCGGTGGTCTA
>JABUQX010024535.1:0-5000 GCA_015478945.1 Trachelipus rathkii | reverse complement strand
AACAGAATATTGAAGAATAAGCGAATTTGGTTCAAGGGAGAACAGGGGTAAACAAGGAACGCCGTGTTGTCGACAAAATTTTGTTTGTATCCTGGTATCTGGATGTAGTGATCAAAGAAAGTGAGAGAAGAAAATCGCCAGATTTGGACGGTTGATATTGGCTTATCGGATGACTGGCGTGCTGGAGGAAGAAGGAGACAAGTTGAGAGAGGTAGTGATTATGTTTTTGCCAGACAGGCTAAGAGGGGCCGGCTTGACTATAAACGCAGAAACGACGGAGATCAGTGCATAGTAGAAGAAGAAGGAGGAAGAGAAGTTTTGAGAAAAGAGTTGGATGGGAGCTGAAGATAAGACGGTGGAGGAAATGAAATATGAGGTGGAGTATTTGGAAGAGAGGGAGAAAATGTCAGAGAGATCACAAGTTAGGTATAGCTCAGTATGAGGGAGCAGTAGAAGCAGTGTATCCCATACTGAAAGGTAGACAAATGGGGTGTGGAGGTGAACAGGGTGATCTTTGAAGGTGTGTTAACACCGATTTTACTATATGGTGCAGAAGACATTGAGTACGACAACAAGAGAGGATAGTATAATACAAGAATACAGTCGGGGGAGATGTACGTTTGAAGAGCGATAATGGGTAAATATATAGGATATAACAGAGAAAAGAAGAATATAAGGTAAGGAAGTAAGTAAGGGTCAGCAGAGAGGTGGTTGCGGACACCTGGAGAGGAATGCAAGAGGGCGGAGAGTAGCCAAAAAGAGAATGGGATGGAGACCTGAAACGAGACCAAGAGGAAGACCTGGGAAGGGATGGGCAAAGCTCGGTGGAGGACTCATTGAGAAATGGATTGCCGTCGATGCAGGAGCTGGGAGATGGAGTTTGGAAGATAGAGGAAGATTCAGAGGAGTGCTGGCCCCGCTGACAGGGTCTATGAGACCCTTCCTGGAGAGGGTTGTAAATTGTATATATATATAATATAAGATATGTGAAACTATATAATATATATATATATATAACTATATATATATATATTATATATATAATATAATATATAATATATATAATATATATATATTAATATATATATTATATATATATATATATATGGGCTTAGGCAGGATTTCATTTAGGGAAAAAAGGTTGATGATATATATATATATAATCAGGAGTATATAAATATATATAGGTATAAGTATTAGGACTAAGTAGTTATACTATATATATTATTGGGATATATATATATATATATATATAGTATAATTATAATATATATATATATATAGTATATCAGTAGTAGTATATATATGTATATATTTATAATTATATAATACCTATAATATATAATATATATATATTTATAATATTATAAAGATATTTATAGCTACTATTAATCATATTATATATGATATATATAATAGTATACTATATACGGTATTATAGCGGTATACTATATATATAGATATAAGTTTATAGATTATATATAATATATATAATATATATAGTATATATATAGTAGGTATATATATATTAGTATATATAATATATATATATATATAATATATATACTAGTATATTATAGTATATATATAAGTATCAGAGCTCAGGGGCGGCTCGTCGTACAATTTATAGTTGGTTGCATCTGACAATTTCCCACACATCTGGCCAATTATATATATATATTATATAATGTGATATATAAATATATAATTATATATATATATAATTATACGTATATATAATATATAGTACGCTATTTTAGTGTAATATGTATAGTATATTAATAGTATATATATATATAGAGGTATAGCTATACTATATATATATGATATAAGTATATATATATATTATATCAATATATAGTATAGTATATTATATATTCATATAGTATGTAGAGTATACTATTCTATCGTATATTATATAAGGTAATATAGTATATTAGTAGAGTTGATACTATATATATATGATATATAATATACATATATTTATACTTATATATAATATATACAGTAGTCTACTATTATATACTATATATATATATATAATATATAGTTATCTAATATAATATATATATAGTATAATTATGTATATATATATATAGTAAAAATATTTAAAATTTTTTAATGTTTTGTTATTTTTTATATAAGTGTGAAGTAACTGAACATCAATTCTTTTATTTTAAAAGAACATCGGCGTCGCCCGTTCTTTAAGAATGAGCAAATTTTCAACTAACGTTCTCTGTTAAAAATCCAAAAAATTAACGATAAAATCCTTTTCTACTGAGAGCATTGCTAATGCCGAAAGCCTGTCCTGCCCCATCGTATGTTCTGCAAACAAAAGTCTTAATCCTTTTTAATGTAAGGAAACACCGCTCAGCTTCCGATGTCCTTACCCAGTTTTATACAAACTGCCTAATATTTTTACATACATTTCACGTGAACTGTTCTTCCTAATTTATTTCACTAGAAATGAACGAAATTCTTCAGTGCTGTAAATTAATGAAAGTTCCGTTTGTAGCTTTTTTATGTGAAGGGGGGGGTACAATTTACAAGTTTCTTTTAAGTTTTGGGCAGGAAAGTTGGAATTAAAATGGGCAAACATTTCAGGCAGAGATAATGTAGAAGCAATTAGATGACTGTAAATTTAAATCTGTCTTTCATCTGACAAATTATTGTGTCACATATTTCTTTTGCCTCTCTACTTAAATTGGAAATGCCTGTTTCTGCTTCTCTCCGATTTCCTACATTGCGAGCGCTCTCTTGAAATTAAAATTTTCTCTTATGGAGAGAACTTTCCTCTCAAAAGTATCAATGCAGATCTTAATTCTGCTGGGGTCAATGTTCCTCTTTTGAAGTTGAACATAAAGAAAGTCTACGCGCCGGTTCGCCAGGCATGATTTCCTGAAAAAAAAGAAATCCAAAATTAAAAATTACTCCTCGGAGCAACACTTGCGTCCAATGCAAGGTAAATTGTTTTACACTGATTCTTGAAATTCGTCGCCCATTTAAAATAACCTTTAAGCATTCTATTTTTCTTTTTATTTTTCAAATACAGAAATCCAATTATTAATTAAGAAATTCAAATCCTGTTGGAAATGAAACCGAGGTAATCGTGTCCTTTTCACTACTTGATCCAAAACTGCTGTTCTCTTTGGGCTAGTGGAAAAAATGCACAAATGACTTGAAGATTAGCAAAAAAAGGTGCGGACATTCTGTTAACTGTGAGCATTAGCACACTAAATTACCTGATGAGCATACAATATATCAACTTCAGCTTTTGGATTATATTTCTCCAACTTAGCCTGAACCACACAAGACGAACCTCTCATAACGTTAACACCATCATAAGTTTTGTGATATTAATTTATCCTTGTGGTCATTGATACCCGACTTTTCGATCTCTTTTAAACTACAAGTAGTAAGTGTTTCTGCGTCATGCTTTTCTGGTGCAATAAAGTTTCCAAAATCTTTCTGTTGGTTTTCCTTAACAATGTATCTAAAGATGACAACCATTTGGTATTGTTGAAAACCACACGTCGTTTCATCTGCAATGACAGATAGAAAATCAGCTTCATGAATTTCTCTTACTATCTCTTCGTGACATATATCAAGCATAATTTGTAGAAGTTCATCTTCTGTATTGTTTTCGGAGTTCCCTTGAAAACAGTGGCTCTCCCTAGTGGACCCTTAATGAAAATCATCTCCTAACTCTGCACTGAAGTTCCTACCCTTTGAAGACAACCTGGAGTGTTGAAGGATTAATGTTTCGTTATGCCCTCTCATGCCAACTCAATGCTCCACAAAATTTTTTCGTTTACTATAATATTCAAAGATATAGCCTAATGTTCTTTGAACATTCTCAATCTTATGTATGATTTTCTATACTTCGCTGTCTAGCTCTTTAGCAATGTTTAAGTTTCCAAACAGTAACAGAGAACATTTTTTCATGTTAACTTTGATATTTTTATGTTATGTTTGCCTTAGATGCCAGATGATTAATATCTGTTACACCTCTTTTGTGCCCATGTGTCTTCACCACCGAACAATAGACATGGAAAACAATGCAAAGATTTTCTTTCCTCACAACCACAAATCCATTTTGTTTATCATAAATAGATAATTAAAAACTCGTTTGAATTGTATGTTCTTACATAACTCATCTTCTATATTTAAAGCTGCAAGACACGCTCCTAATTTTTAATTCCAGCTCTCCTTCAGCTGAATACAAGAAAAGTTTTTAAGATTAAATTGGCAACTGAAATTCATCTATAAAAGATAAGATATATAATATATAAATATTATAAAATATATATATATATATATACTAATATATATATATAATATATATATATATATATATATATATAATAATATATAATAAAAATAATAATATATATAATATATATATATATATATATATAATACTATAACTATAATATATAATATTATACTATATATAATTATATATATAGTAATAATATACTATATATATATATATATATATATATATATAATATATTATAATTATATAGATATATATATTATATAATATATATATATAATAGTAATATATATATATTGAGAGATTATATATATAGTTAATTTGTTTAGAGCGACAACTATCATCAATCCATATCTCAAAAAACTACAAGAGCCACAAGGAAAAGGAAATACAATTGCTGGAATGCCTGGCAATTTTGGGCGGAGACATGTAAAAAAAAAAAAAAAAAAAAAAAATATAATATATGATTTTCACTAACCAATAAGCTAAACAGGCGAAAGGAGAATAACATTTTGGAAGCTCTGAGTGCAATGTGAGTCGCAACGAGACATTCGTCTGCGTAAATATTTTTAGATATGAAATGTAAAAAAAATAAAATGAAAAAAATATATAGGTGTTAATAATAATAGTAATATATATAGTAGCCTATTTAGAGACCTTTATTGGTTACCGTCGTTAAAATAATAGACTTTCTTATTAATTTTCTTTTTTTTCTTTTACT
>JABUQX010024534.1:0-17383 GCA_015478945.1 Trachelipus rathkii | reverse complement strand
TATATATATATATATATATATATATATATATATATATATATATATATATATAAAGAGTTATATATATATATATATATATATATATATATATATATATATATATATATATATATATATACATATATATATATATATTATATAGGACCCAAGTAACAATACTGTGTTGATTTATAATAACGGTTGGTGATTTTATTTTAGGTAAAGAAAAATTGAAAATTTGCTGTAAAAAGAACTTACTTTTTTTTGAGTTAAATTGATTTATTTTTAAATTACTTTATTTAATTTTGTTAAATTTTGATGTAAATATTTATTATTTTTGTCCACAATGAGTGTTGTATATATATAGCATATATATATATATATATATATATATATATATATATATATATATATATATATATATATATATATATATATATATATATATATATATATATATATATATATATATATATATATAATGGTCAGATTTTTTTAATGCTCACAGTATGTAACTAGGGACCGGCAGCTCCTACAGTAAACAAATTATATATTTGGAATCAGCGGAAAATTCTAAGGATGGGATTTAACTTTTTTTTTTTTTTGCTTATTCATCGAAAATATTTTTAAAATTATTTCCCATTTAGCCCGCCGACGGGGGACAGAGTGGGGACGTTTCATACCCCGGAGGGGATGGTCGGAGGAACCCCGCGACACCCTAAATAACAAAGAGCGGGGTTCCGGAGACCATCCCTGAGGGGGGATTAGTCCCCCGTCGTCCACCGGGAGGCCGAGAGACCCCGACCTGGTCAGTCTTGTGAGCGAGCTCATGGTATTCCTAAAGTAATACCAGCAGTTGAAGTAAAATTATTCTTTTTTTAACTAAAGGAATACCAAAGTGTTTTGAAGTAAATTATTCTTTTTTTAACTAAAGGAATACCATAGTAAACCGCAAAGATGGCGAGTCGGGGTCTCGGCCTCGGTGGACGGTGGACGACGGAGACTAATCTCTCGCGGGGTTCCTCCGACCACTCTACCCCGTCGGCTCCTCGAGCCCCCTTAGGGGGAAATAATTTTTAAAATATTTTCTGATGAATAAGCAAAAAAAAAAAAAAAAAAAAAGTAAATCCCATCCTTAGAATTTTTCGCTGATTCCAAATATGTATTTGTTTTACTGTAGGAGATGCCGGTCCCTAGTTACATACTGTGAGCATTAAAAATTGACTATTTCCATATATATATATATATTTATATAGTATATAGCATATATATATATATATATATATATATATATATATATATATATATATATATATATATATATATATATATATATATAAAACTAATTATGGACACAATAAATAATAAATATTTAAGTCGAAATAAACTAAAAAATTAAATAAAATGAATTTAAAAATAAATCAATTTGAAGCTCAAAATAGAAAAAAGTAAGTTCTTTTTATAGCAAATCTTTATTTTTCTTTACCTAAAATAAAAAATTATTACCAACCATTCCAATACTAAATTATTTTGAGGGATGTGGTCTACAAAAGGTCATATATATATATATATATATATATATATATATATATATATATATATATATATATAATATATATATATATATATATATATATATAGTTATATATATATATATATATATAAATGGAGGGAGGGTCTATGCTATATATATATATATATATATATATCGTACAAGTGAGTTTGATGGCATGTTTTCTTGCGTAGCTTTTTTTATACAGAAAAAGTTTAAAATGCCGCATAACTGACAAAATTAAATTACTTTATGGTGTGAAGTTCATTAAATCTTTAGTTTTTTACCTTTTTTTAAAATTTTTTGGCAAGAATTGTATGCATTTATTAATTTCCTTTTTTATATATCTATATATTATTTACCAATTGTGTTTAGTTATTAATTGGTTTCTTGCTGATAAAGTTGCTGCACAATGTTATTAATTTGAATTATTCTTATTATTTTTTTTTATTTAGGTATTTAATATTGTTTAATATGTCACTAAGTTACAAACTTTAATGGTTAAATACTAATATAAAAAAAGAAGTTGAAGCTGTAAAATTTTTCTAAAATTTTAATATTATACAAATAAATAAAGTGTGCATCAATGGACATTCAATGAAAGTGAAAGAACGTGGAAATAGTTGTGTTTAGCAATCTTGAATTAAACCATGTAAAAACATTAGACTTTAGTTAAAGTAATACCATAGTGTAAGTGAACAATATTCTTTTTTAAACTTAAAGGAATACTCTAGGGTAAACCGCAAAGATGGCAGGAAACCGGGCTTCGGCCTCTCTGGTAGATGCACAAAAGGGTTCTGTCCCCTGCCTCGTCCCCGTCGGATCGAGCCCCTAAATGGGGAAATTAAAACAAATATATACTAAATATTTCGATGAATAAATGTAAAAAAAAAAAAAAATTACGATGATTTTTAGGTTCAACATATGTTTTATTAAAGTTTTAATTTAAATAAAGTTCCTTGAAAAGTCTATAGATTTTTTTTATTACGCAACTCAACATCATCATCATCATATCATTACATATATATATATATTTATATATATATATATATATATATATACATATTATTATTATTGATATTATATATATATTATATGAAGAAGAAGAGCATATATATATATACATATATATATATATATATATACATATATATATATATTAGTTATATATTATTATATACTTATATATATATACATATTAAATTATATATGTATTATTATTATTATTATTATATATAGTTATATATATATATATATATATTATTATATATATATATTATATATATTATATATATATATATATATAGCATATTATTATATTATTGCTAGTCGGCTATTTCACATATATTAGAAACTTGCATACATCTGCATATTGTTTTAAACAACATTTTTTCTCTTTTAAAAGGAACTTTAATTTTAAAATAAAGGACTTCCACCTTACTAAATAAATTAAATATTTCATTCAATTTTTTTACCTAAGTAAATTCATATGAACTAAAATTTTAACCTAATTTAATTTTACTCTAATCATGAAAAATTTAAACAATATTGTAAATACTTAACCTAAAATTTTATGACTGAAACGCATGCCATCACCCACATGAACTTCATATATATATATATATATATATATATATATATATATATATATATATATATATATATATATATATATATATATATATATATATATATATATATCTACATCCATATCTGTTAGAATATATATATATATATATATATATATATATATATATATATATATATATATATATATATATATATATATATATATATATATATATATTTTTATATATTTTTTTTTTTTATATTTTGGTAATTTCTTACAGGAAGGGCTTTCGCCCTGTCAGTTGGACCAGCATCATCTTCTGGCCCGAAACGCTTAACCCTAGAACACTCTAGAAAACCATTTCTCGGCGTAATGGTTTCCGACGCTGGTCCTCGAGTTAACACTCTCAGGTAGGGGTTTCGCCCTTTCAGTAGAACTAGCATCTTCTTCCATTTGGCCTCAAAACTTGTTCTCCCAGAGCGATCTGCTTCTAGACACATAGTTTCTATGGCAGAGGATTCATGGGAAGGAATTAAAAGGCATAAGGGTGTTCCCAGCCCCTAGAACCATGAGAAGAAAAATCTTCCTATAATCCGACTACGCTGAGATATCCATTCATCATCGACCAAATTTCAGTTTTTGCAGATATTATGTAATTTAAATTCAAAATTTTCTAATAAAAAGAACAAGCTGTAAAAATTTGTTATTCCTCAGCTATTTTTGATAAAGTATCCTTTCTATTATTTATAACTATTGAAAAAGAACCGAAATGAAAATTTTGTTGCTCCTCTTCACGGTTAAAATATTAATTTTGTGCTGATAAAAGATTTTGATTTTAATTTCAGATTTAAATTTTTATTAATTATTTAAAATATTTTCTTTTTTATAATTTTTTTAACAGCTTCTATCTGTAAAATCTAGCCACAATCATGCAAAATACTTTCTTCTTCTCTTAGACAAAAAACCATTTAGAACCTTTGCAAAAATCCCTTGGAATTTTCTGACTTTTTTTCAGTCTATCCTTTTGTTCTTCTTATTTATTTTTCCTACTGCTTTTAATTGCTTCCATCTCAGACGACAGTCGGATTATATATATATATATATATATATATATATATATATATATATATATATATATATATATATATATATATATAGAGGAGAGAGAGAGTGGTATATATATATATAGTATATATACTGTATATATATATATATATATATATATATATATATATATATATATATATATATATATATATATATATATATATATATATATATATATATATATATATAAATATATATATATATATATATATATATATATATATATATATATATATATTCTTAAAAGAAAAACTTCTTATTTTTAATCATTTTGCTTTGTTGGATAAAAAAAATTCGTAATTCAGGATATTGAAAGAATTGATAAACACGACCACTGCACTTATCCGTT
This sequence comes from Trachelipus rathkii, assembly GCA_015478945.1. NCBI lineage: Eukaryota > Metazoa > Arthropoda > Malacostraca > Isopoda > Trachelipodidae > Trachelipus > Trachelipus rathkii. Next base: position 12,826 of record JABUQX010024534.1, on the reverse strand, counting down.
ATAATCTAAAATAAGGATTTGCAATAATATTTTTATTCTGCAATTAAATGAATATGTAGTTAAGAAACGAAAATTTGTACTTTAGCCTTATGGTTTAAATTAATCAGTAAAAATATTAAAATTTCAATTGATGACATATTAGAATGTTATTAATATCACTGTTATGCACACAAGGAGAATACGAGCATTATTATAGCTTCATTAGGCAATTTTCCCTTTTCGCTTTGCAAAATCAATTTCAGGCATTGTTGTTTCCTATCGAGAAATCTGGAAACGTCCGCCTTGTATGCTCGCTTTGATATGTTTTATTCCAACGATTAGGCTAAGCATAATAGTTTTTGCACGCTCCAATGCCAGTTGAAAGATGGTTCTCTGTATTCCTATGGAAAATCGCTGTGCATATAAGCTACAATTTACGAAATACTTCTTAATTAATAAACGTAATTTCTTCACGAAAGTGATTTTTCATATATATATATATATATATATATATATATATATATATATATATATATATATATATATATATATATATATATATATATATATATATATATATATATATATATATATTTATATATATATAGTTATATATATATGTATATATATATAGGTATATATATATATTATTATTATTACATATATTATTATTATTATTATATAACATATATATATATATTATATTATTATATTATATATATATTATTATTATTATTATTATTATTATTATTATTAATATTATACATATATATACATATATTATATATATATATTATTATTATTACATATTATATTATTATTATTATTATATATATATATATATATATATTATTATTATTATATATTGTTATTATTATTATATACATATACATATACATATTATATTATTATATATTATTATATATATATATATACATATTATATTACATATAGGTTTTAATTTAATAACACTGCAATTAAAACAATATCATAGAATATATATATACATAAATATAGTTAAAGATATACATACATATTACATATATATATATATATGTTATATATTATATATATATATATATATATTTTTATATATATTATTATTATTATATTATTATATATATTATATATATATATTATTATTATTATTATATATATATTATATATTATATATATTATAATATATATATTACATATTTTTATATATATACTATATTATTATATATATATATATATATATATATATATATATATATATATATATATATATATATATATATATATATATATATATATATATATATATATATATATATATATAAATATAAAGTATATAAATTATATATATAAATAAATATAAATATAAATATATATATAAAGCATATATATACAGCATTTTAATATATATATATATATATATATATATATATATATATATATATTGTATATATATATATATATATATATATATATATATATATATATATATATATATAGATGTTTTTATATACTTATATATATATATATATATATATATATATATATATATATATATATATATATATATATATATATATATATATATATATATATAAATATATATATATATATATATATATATATATATAAATATAATTTTTTTTTTGAAAAATTTGTTTCCCTCTTTCCGTATTTTGTGAGTTTGTAACGGTCATAAACACACTTTTTCTTAAAGTATATTCACTGATCACGGTTTTTTTTTCATTTTGAACTATTCACTTTTTTATTATATTACTGTCTTTTATTTCGAGTAACTCATAGGGACTATCAAAAATATGTTAAGTAGGTAAACGCAAATGAATCTCTTACGATCATAGGAATAATTAAATTGATGATTGATTTATAAGTTTATTAATTTGTTTAAAAAAATATAGAAATATTAACAGAATTGATGATTAACAGTAGCATTTAATCGTTTTGCTATTACAGTCATTACATAAATAATCCAATGTACTTCTTGTTTAATTGTCTGGAGTAATTGATCACATTTAATTGTAATAGTATGGCAAAAATTATTATCACATTACAAAGCTTGATTTAAGTATAATAATATAATAGAGGAGGACAGATCCCCACTCATAAGGAAAAAACATACGTGACATTTGTGTTATTTGAGTGTAGCGTGTTGATTTTGTTAAAAAAGAAAAGAATCTCACGGACTTTTAAACAAGCCCTACGTGAGACCTTAAATTCAAAAAAAGAAAAACTTACGTAATATTTTTATTCGAGCTGATGTGGTTTTTCTTAGGCTAAGTAAGGCAAACCTCGAGTAAAAATTTTTCTGGTTCATTCGAACGAAAAGTTTTACTTAATAAAACATTTTTTCCACGACATAATGAAAAAACCTACATGTCATGTTTGCTATTTAAATGTAGCGTGTGGTCCTTTTTAAAAAAGAAACGAAACTTACGAATTTTTAAACAAACCCTATGTGAGAATTTAAAATAAGAAAAAGAAAAACTTACGGAATATTTCTATACGAGCTGATGGGGATTTTCTTACGCTAAAAAAGGAAAACCTCGCGCACTACAGAAGGAAAAACCCAGCGACATTATTGCTATTTGAGTGTTGCGTGCGGTTTTTGTCAAAAAAGAAACGAATCTCATGGATTTTCAAACAAACCCCACGTGAGAATTTAAATTAAGAAAACGAAAAACGTAATATTTTTATTCGAGCTGATGTGGATTTTCTTACGCGAAAAGAGTAAAACATCGCGTAAAAAATTTTGCTGGTTCATTCGAAAGTAAAGTTTTACTTATAAAAATCTCTCTTTTCACGACATAAGAAAAAACCTTACCTGATATTTATTTATTTGAGTGTAACGTGTGGTTTTTGTAGAAAAAAAACGAATCCTACGGTTTTTCAAAATAAAACCTACGTGAAAATTTTAATTCAGAAAAGGAAATTTTATTGTATTTTTATTCGAGCTGATGTTGGTTTTCTTACGCTAAAAAAGGAAAACGTCAGGTAAAGATTTTACTGGTTCATTCGAACGTAAAGTTTTAAAAAACACTTTTTCCCACGACATAAGGAAAAACTTACGTGACATTTATTTTATTTGAATGTAGCGTATGGTGTTTGTTAAAAAAGAAACTCATCTTACAGATTTCAAAAAAAAAAAAAAAACATAGGTGAGAATTTAAATTAAGAAAACCAAAAATTTGCGTAATAATTTTATTTCAGCTCATGTGAATTGTTTTACGCTAAAAAAAGAGAACCTCGCGTAAAAATTTTAATGGTTTATTCCAACTTAAAATTTTACTTAAAAAATTACTTTTTTCAGGACATAAGAAAAAACTTACGTGACATTTTTGCCGAATGTAACGTGATTTTTCTTAAAAAAGAAATCAAAATTTTAGATATTGAAGCTATACCTACGTGAGAATTTAAATTAAGAAAAACAAACAATTACGTAATATTTTTATTCAAACTGATTTGGATTTCCTTATGCTAAAAGAGAAAGCCTCACGTAAAAAAATTTACCGATTCATTCAAACGCAAAGTTTAACTTAAAAATATCCTTTTTCCACGACATAAAGAAAAAACTTACGTGATATTTTTGTTATTGGTGTGAAACGTTTGGTTTTTGTTTAAAAGGAAACGAATTTTACGGATTTTAAAACAAACCCTAGTGAGAATTTAGATTAAGAAAAAGAAAAATTTACGTAATATTTTTATTCGAGCTGATGTGGATTTTCTTACACTAAAAAAAAGAAAACCACGCTTAAAAATTTTACTGTTTCATTCGAAAGTATAGTTTTAATTAAAAAACTCGCTTATTTCCACGACAAAAGATAAAAACCAACGAATTATTGTTATTTGACTGTTGCGTGTGATTTTAGTCAAAAAAGAAACAAATCTTACGGATTTTCAAACAAATCCTACGTGAGAATTTAAATTAACAAAACGAAAAACTTATGTAATATTTTTATTCGAGCTGATCTGGATTTTTATAGGATAAAAGAGGAAAACCTTGCATAAAAATCTTACTAGTTCATTCGAACGTAAAGTTTTACATGAAAAAACACTTTTCCACGAGTAAAGGAAAAATCATACGCGAAATTTTTCTTATTTAAGTATAGCGTTTGTTTTTTGTTAAAAAAGAAACGCATATAACAGATTTTCAAACAAATCCTACGTGAGAATTTAAATTCAGAAAACGAAAAACTTAAGTAATATTTTTATAAGAGATGATGTGGAGTTCATAGGATAAAAAAAGAAAACCTCGCGTGAAAATTTTAAAGACTCATTTGATCGTAAAGGTTTACCTAAAAAAAAAAAAACACTTTTTCCACGATATAAGGAAAAAACTTACATGACCCTTGTGTTATTTGAGTGTAGCGTGTGGTTTTTCTTAAAAATGAAACGAATTTAACAGATTTTCAAACAAACCCTAAGTGAGAATTTAAATTCAGAAAATGAAAAACTTACGTAATATTTTTTTTGGAGCTGATGTGGATTTTCTTACGCTAAAAAAAGAAAACCTCGCGTCAAAATTTTACTGGTTCATTCGAACGTAAAGCTTTACTTAAAAAAATACTTTATCCACGATATTAAGAAAAAACTTATGTGGCATTTGAGTTATTTAAGCATAACGTTTCGTTTTTGTTAAAAAGAAACGAATCTTACGGATTTTTAAACAAATCAAACGTCAGAATTTAAATTCAGAAAAAGAAAACTTTACGTAATATTTTTGAATGTGTTTTTTGAATGTGTTTTTTGAAAATAGCGTTCAGTTTTATTAAAAAGAACGAATCTTTTGGATATTCAAACAACCATAGTGAGAATTTAGATGCAGAAAAAGGAAAATTTACGTAATATTTATATTCGAGCTGATGTGGTTTTTCTTACGCTAAAAGATGTTAATCTCAGGTAAAAATTTTATTGGTTCAATCGAACGTAAAGAATTACATAAAAAATAACTTTTTCAAAGAAATAAGGATATAACATACGTGATATTTGTGTTATTTAAGTTTAGCGTGTGGTTTTTGTCAGAAAAGGAACGAATCTTACTGATTTTCAAACAAACCCTACGTGAGAATTTAAATTAACAAAACGAAAAACTTATGTAATATTTTTATTCGAGCTGATGTGAATTTTTTTGTCATTTGAAAGTAAGATTTACTTAAAAAAAAACACTTTTTCCAATATATAAGGAAAAAATTTGCTTGACATTTCTGTCATTTGAGTGTAGCGTGTAGATTTTCTTAAAAATAGAAACGTATCCTACAGGTTTTCAACAAAAACCTACTTGAGAATTTAAATTCAGGATTCGAAAAACCTACGTATTATTTTGTTTCGAGCTCATGTTGATTTTCATACGCTAAAAGAGGAAAACCTCGCGTATAAATTTTACTGGTTCAATCGAACGTAAAGTTTTACTTAGAAAAATAACTTATTCCACGACATAAGGAAAAAACGTACATGACAAATCTGTTATTTGAGAGTTGCGTTAAGGTTTTGTTAAAAAAGAAACGAATCTTACGGATTTTCTAACAAACCCTACGTGAGAATTTTAATTAAGAAAACTTGAAACTTACGTAATGTTCTTATTCGATCTGATGGTGATTTTCTTACGCTAAAAGAGGAAAACCTCGAATAAAAATTTTAATGGTTCATTTGAACGAAAAGCTTTACTAAAAAAAACAACTTTTTTTTCACAACAAAAGGAAATAATTACGTTATATTTTTATTCGAGCTTATTTGGATTTTCTTTATCTAAAAGAAAAAACCTCGGGTAAAAATTTGAATGGTTAAATCGATCGTAATATTTTACTTTTAAAAACACTTTTTCCACGACATCAAGAAAAAACCTACGAGACATTTATGTTATTTAAGTATAGAATTTGTTTTTTTTTTTTTTTTTTTTTTTTAAAAGGAAACGAATCGTACGGATTTTCAAAAAAACCTACGTGAGAATTTTAATTAAGAAAACGAAAAACTTAACCAATATTTTTATTGGAGCTGATGTGTTTTCTTTCGCTAAAAGAGGAAAACCTAGCGTAAAAATTTTACTGGTTCATTCGAACGTTAAACCTTACTTAAAAAAGACTTTTTCTACCACATAAGCAAAAAACTTACATGACATTTGTGGTTTTTCTGAATCTAGCGTGTGGTTTCTCTTAAATCTTACGGGTTTTCAGACAAACCCTACGTGAGAATTTAAATTAATAAAACGAAAAACTCGCGTGATATTTTTTTTCTCGAAAAGATGTAGATCTTTTTACGCTAAAGGGGAAAAACCTCGCGAAAAAAAAGACTACTGGTTCATTCGAAAGTAAAAATACTTTTTACACGACATAAGGGAAAAACTTACGTGACTTTTATGTTATTTGAGTGTAGCGTGTTTTTCTTATTAAAAATTAAACGAATCTTACGGATTTTCAAAGAAACCCTTCGTGAGAATTTAAATTCAAAAACAAAATACTTACGTAATATTTTCATGGAGCTTATGTGGATTTTCTTAAGCTAAAAAGAAAAACCTCGTGTAAAAATTTTACTGGTTCATTTGAACGTAAACCTTTTTTTAAAAAAAAACAAAAACAAAACACTTTTTCAGCGATATAATGAAAAAAATTGCGTGAAATTTGTATTATTTGAGTGTAGTGTGTGGTTTTTGTTAAAAAAGAATCGAATCTTACAGAATTTCAAACAAATCCAACTTCAGAATTTAAAATCAGAAAAAGAAAACGTAATATTTTTGAATGTTTTTTGAAAATAGCGTTCAGTTTTTATTAAAAACGAACAAATCTTATGGATTACGTGAAAATTTAAATTCAGAAAAAAAAGCTAACGTAATATTTTTATTCGAGCTGATGTGAATTTTCATACGCTAAGAGTGGAAAACCTCGCGAAAAAATTTTACTGGTTCAACCGAACGTAAAGTTTTACTTAAAAAAAAACACTTTTTACACAACATAAGGAAAAAACATACGTGACATTTGTGTTATTTGAGTGTAGCGTGTGGTGTTTGTTAAAAAATAAACGCATTTTACAGATTTTCAAACAAACCCTACGTGAGAACTTAAATTCAGAAAACAAAAAACTTACGTAATATATTTCTTCGAGCTGATTGGTTCATTAGAACGAAAGGTTTTATTTAAAAAATCCCTTTTTCCACGACATTTGGAATAAACGTACGTGACATATGTGTTTTTTGAAAATAGCGTTCAGTTTTTATTAAAAAGAAACGAATCTTACGGATTTTCAAACAAACCATAGTGAGAATTTAAAAGTTAGAAAAAAGAAAAATTTACGTTATATTTATATTCGAACTGATGTGGATTTTCTTACGCTAAAAGATGTTAACCTCGCGTAAAAATTCGAACGTAAAGTTTTACCTAAAAAAAAGACTTTTTCAACGAGAAGGAAAAAACATACGTGATTCTTGTGTTATTTGTGTGTATCGTGTGGTTTTTATTAAAAAGAAAGGAATCTTACGGATTTTTAAAAAAAAACCTACGTGAGAATTGTAATTAAGAAAACGAAAAACTTAGGTAATATTTTTATTCGAGCTGATGTTTATTTTCTTACGCTAAAAAATGAAAACCGCGCGTCAAAATTTTACTGGTTCATTCGAACGTAAGGCTTTACTTAAGATGTGGTTTTCTTACGCTAAAAGATGATAATCTCAGCTAAAAATTTTAATGATTCAATCGAGCGTAAAGTTTTATTTAAAAAATAACTTTTTCAAATACATAAAGATTAAACACACGTGCTATTTCTGTAATTTAAGTTTAGCATGTGGTTTTTGTTAAAAAAGGAACGAATCTTACTGATTTTCAAACAAATCCTACGTGAGAATTTAAATTAAGAAACGAAAAACTTATATAATATTTTTATTCCAGCTGATGTGAATTTTCTTACGCTAAAAGAGGAAAACTTCGCGTTAAAATTTTAATGGTTCATTTGAAATTAAAGATTTATTTAAAAATAAAACACTTTTTCAACGATATAAGGAAAAAAAATGCGTGACATTTTTGTTATTAGAGTGTAACGTGTGGATTTTCTTTAAAAAGAAACGTATCTTACAAGTTTTCAAAAAAATTCTACGTGAGAATTTAAATTCAGAATTCGAAAAACTAACGTAATATTTTTTTTCGAGCTGATGTGGATTTTCATATGCTAAAAGAAGAAGACCTCGAGTCTAAATTTTACTGGTTCATTCGAACGTAAAGTTTTACTTAGAAAAATCAATTTTTAAACGACATAAGGGAAAAACGTACATGAAGAATGTGTTATTTGAGAGTTGCGCTGAGTTTTTTTTTTTTTTTTTACAAAGAAACGAATCTTACGGATTTTGAAAATTCCTACGGGAGAATTTTAATTAAGAAAACTTAAAACTTACGTAATGTTCTTATTCGAGCTGATGTTGATTTACTTACGCTAAAAGAGGAAAACCTCGAATAAAAATTTTAATGGTTCATTCGAACGTAAAGCTTTACTTAAAAAAACACTTTTTTCACGACATAAGAAAAAAAATTACGTGACATTTCTGTTACATAAGTATAGCGTTTAGTTTTTGTTAAAATAGACACGAATCTTACGGATTTTCAAGCAAACCATATGTGAGAATTTATATTCAGAAAAAGAAAAACTTACGTAATATTTTTATTCTAGCTTATGTGGATATTCTTTTTCTAAAAGAAAAAAAAAACTCGTGTAAAAATTTGACTTGTTAAATCGAACGTAATGTTTTACTTTTAAAAACACTTTTTCTACGAATCAGGAAAACACTTACGTGACAAGTGTTATTTAAGTATATAGTTTGTTTCTTTTTTTTTTAAAAAAAAGAAACGAATCGTACGGATTTTCAAAAAACCCTACTTGAGAATTTTATTTAAGAAAACGAAAAACTTACGTAACATTTTTTTTCGAGCTGATATGGATTTTCTTACGCTCAAAGAGGAGAAACTCTCGTATAAATTTTACTGGCTCATTCAAACGTAAAATTTTACTAAAAAAATTATTTTCCACGACACATGGAAAAAACGTTCGTGACACATGTATTTTTTTGAGAGAATTGTTTAGTATTTGTTAAAAAAGAGAATTTTCGGATTTTCAAACAAACCCTACGTAAGAATGTAAATTCAGAAAACGAAAAGCGAAATTTTAATAAAGAAAACGAAAAACTTACGTAATATTTTTATTCAAGTTGATGTGGATTTTCTAACGCTAAAAAAGAAAATCCTAATGTAAAAATTTTACTGGTTCAATCGAACGTAAAACTTTACTTAAAAAACACTTTTTCAACGACAAGGAAAAAACACACGTGACCTTTGTGTTATTTAAGTATGGTGTTTTTTTTGTTAAAAAAGAAACGCATCATACAGATTTTCAAACAACCTTACGTTAGAATTAAAATTCAGAAACGAAAACCTTATGTAACTTTTTTTTTCGGCCTGATGAGGATTTTCTTACACTAAAAGAGGAAAACCTCGCGTAAAAATTTTACTGGTTCATTCTAACGTAAAACTTTACTTAAAAAAGACTTTTTCTACCCCATAAGCAAAAAACTTACATGACATTTGTTTTGTTTTTTTTGAAAAATGTGTTTTTTCTTAAAAATGAAAAGAATCTTACGGATTTTCAGAAAAACACTACGTAAGAATTTTAATTCAGAAAAAGAAAAACTTACGTAATATTTTTATTTGAGTTGATGTGGATTTTCTTACGCTAAAAGAGGAAATCCTTGTGTAAAAATTTTATTGGTTCAACCGAAGGTAAAACTTTAATTAAAAGACACTTTTTCAACGACAAGGAAAAAAACACACGTAACCTTTGTGTTATTTGTGTGTAGCTTGTGGTTTTTTGTTAAAAAATAAACAAATCGTACGGATTTGCAAACAAACTCTACATGAGAATCTAAATTAAGAAAACGACAAACTCAGATAATATTTTTACTCGAGCTGATGTGGATTTTCTTACGCTAAAAGAGAAAAAAATCGCGTGAAACTTTTGCTGTTTCATTTTAACGTAAAGCTTAAACAAAGAAAAACACCTTTTCCACGATATAAGGAAAAAACTTTCGTGACATTTGTGTTATTTGAGTGTATTGCGTGGTGTTTGTTAAAAAAGAAACGAATGTTTTGGATTTTCATAAAAAAAACCTAGGTGAGAATTTAAATTCAGAAAAAAAATTACGAAATTTTTTTATTCGAGCCGATTTGGATTTTCTTGCGCTTAATGATGTTAACCTCGCGTAAAAATTTTACTGGTTCAATCGAACGTAATTTTACTTAAAAAATCACTTTTCCACGACATAAGGAAAAGCCATACGTACAACATTTGTTTAATGAGTGTTAGCGTGCTGGGTTTTTCGTTAAAAAAAGACGAGATTCTTACGGATTTTAAAACAAACCTTACGTAAGATGAATTTCCGATTAAAAAACGATCAAAACTTACCTAATATTTTTATTCACGAGCTAGTATGGCATTTTCTACGGCTAAAAAAGAGAACACTCACGTAAAATAATTTACTTTGTTCTATTTCTAACGTAAAGTTTTACTTTAAAAAAAATCACCTTTTTCCACTAAAAAATGGGAAAAAACTTACCTAACATTTGTGTTAATTGAGTATATAGCGTGTGTTTTTGTTAAAAATGAAACAGAACTTACGGATATTTAATACAAACCCTTTCGGTAGAGAATTTCCATTAAAAAACGAAAAAATTATATGTAATATTTTAATTCGAGCTAATATGGATTTATATACGCTAGAAAAGGAAAAACCTCACGTTAAATGTTACTGGTCATATCGAAACCGAAACAGTTTTACTTAAGAGAAATACATTTTGACGACGTGAGGAAACTACTTAACGTACATTTTGTTACTTGTTACTGGTAGCGTGTAGGTTTTTGTTAAAAAGCGAAACGAATACTTACGGAATTCTAACACATCTCCACTCGTGCAACTTTCATAGAAACGTAAAAAAACATTTAACGTTAGATATTTTACTATTAGACGATACTATGGACTTTTCTTACGTTTATAAAGGAAAACTTCACGTAAAATTTTACTGATTTCAGGGCCATGATTAATGTTTACTTTAAAAAAGCACTTTTTTTCACGACATAATGAAAAAACCTATCCGTAACATTTGTGTTAATTGGGTGTAGCGTGTGGTTTTTGTTAAAAGAGAAACGAATTTACGGGATTTGTAAAACAAACCCTACCGTGAGGATTCCATTAAGAAATACCAAAAACTTACGTAATATTTTTATTCGAGATAATATGGATTTTCTTACGCGAAAAAAGGAAAACCTCCTCACGTAGAATTTTACTGAATCATTCGAACGTAAAGTTTTACTAAGAAAAATCACCTTTCCACGATAATAAGTAAAAAACGGTCTTACTATACTATTCAATACTTGTGTATGGTTTTTGTTTAAAAGAAACGAATCTACGAGGATTTAAACAAAACCTTACGTGAGAATTTCCATTAAAAAACCGAAAACTTACGTAATATTTTTTATTCGAGCTAATATGGTCTTAATTAAAAATAAGAAAGAAAACCACTCACTAAATTGAATACTTATTCATTCCGAACGTATAAAGTTATTACATTAAAAAAAATCACTGTTCCACGTACATATGGAAAACATACGTAACATTTGTGTTAATTGGGTGTAACCTGTGGTTTTGTTAAAAAAAAAACGAATCTTTGTATTTTAAAACAAAACCCTACGTGAGAAATTACTCCACTTACGAAAACGAAAACTTACGAATAATATTTTACTTCGAGTATATGGATTTGGTCTTATCGCTAAAAAGGAACCTCACGCGTAAAAATATTTACTGGTTCATATTCGAACGTAAAGTTATTACTATAAGAAAAATCACTTGTTTGCCACGAATAAGGAAAAAACGTAGTAACACTTGTGTTAATTGATGATAGCGTGTGTTTTTTGTTAAAAGAAATCAAACCTTACGGATTTTAAAACAAACAATACGTGGGGAATTTTCATTAACAAAACGAAAAACTTACGTAATATTTATTATTGGAAACGCGAATATGATTTTTTCTTACGCTAAAAAAGGGAAACATCACGTAAAATTTCACTGAACTCATTCACGAACGTAAAGTTTTACTAAAAAAAATCACTTTGTCTCGATTCATAGAAATATAATAGCGTAACATTTGTTAATTGAGTGTTTGCGTGTGGTTTTTGTTAACAAAAGAAACGATCTTACGGATTTTAAAACAACCCTACGTGAGAATTTCCCATTAAGGAAAACGAAAATCTTACGTAATATTTTAGTTCGAGGCTAATATTGAATTTCTTACTGGCTAAAAAGGAAACCTCACGCTAAAATTTTACTGTTCATTCGAAACGTACCATTTACTTAAAAAATCACTTGTTCCCCGACTAAGGAACAAACTTACACTAACATTTGTGTTAATTGAAGTGTAAGCTGTGGGTGTTTTCTTAAAAAAGAACTAATCTTACAGGATTTAAACAAACCCTTTACGTGAAATCCATTAGAAAATGAAAAACTTACCGTATATTATTTAATAAGCTAATATGGATTTTATTACGCTAGAAAAGAAAACCTCACGGCTAATAATTATTTAGGTTCAATTCGCAACGAGAAGTTTTACGATTCAAAAAAAATCACTTTTTCCCAGACATAAGGAAAAAACTTACGTAACATTTGTGTTAATTGAGTTGTGCGTCTGGTATTTTGTTTTAAAAAGGAAAGTTTACCATTACGCGATTTTAAACAAACCCTACGTGAGAAGATTCCTATTTAAACAAAACGAAAACTTACTAACTATTTCATATTCGCAGCTTATGGCATTATCTC
>JABUQX010024533.1:0-25301 GCA_015478945.1 Trachelipus rathkii | reverse complement strand
GTGTGTGAAGAAGCGAGAAGAAATTTTATGAGAAAAGGGTGTATATGAATAATGTAATAAGCAAATTAATCTTTTAACAAGCCTAATTGTAAGAGCTACAATTAATGGTTGACCAATTGTTTTTTTTATTACTTTAATGAAAAATTGGGTTTACACTTTCATAATTTTACATGTTTAGAAATGTTTTTCTAATATGTTTTGTATTATACATTGATGTAATAAAATGTAAAATAGCCGGCCCGTGGCACTTTAAAAAGAAAAATTTAACTTTAACAATCTAAAAGTAGGTGTGAAGAGGTACAGATGTTCTGAGTGAGGAAGGAAAAAGAGAAGGATAATAATGGTATAAGATGAAATCTGTGTATGTGACAGGTCCGTTGATGTGATTGATGAGTAATGGAATGGAATGTTCTATGTTACAGTGATTAAGTCTGTTTTAAACAGAGAAGGACGGCATTGATTGGTGGTAATTCCTTAATCTGTGTTAGAGAAGGAAAAGGTATTAGAAAATGCAATGAATGTGGTATTTAAAGAAAAGAAGTTTTGTTTACGGTAAGAGGTTAATGTGTTTCAGCCTCATAATGGTGAGTGTTCTTTTGAGAGTTTACACAACATATGAAATGAGGTATGATATGAAAAGTTTCAGATTTAACTTTGTTGACAGAACGATATAACAATGAACTAAAGAGAAGGGGATGAAGTTACTTTTGAGGAGAAAGGAACAGTAAAATTTTTGTTGTAGAATGCGTGGAGACAGGATTAGGGTTTTTGTTGAAGAGGCGTATTTGGAAAGTATTGTTTCCAGCAGAGAGAAAGAAGAAAGGAAAAGGGTTAAGAATCTGAATGCCGGAAAACGCACGTAGGTGCAAGGTTTGGAAGTTATTATTTGGAAAAGCGGACAGTAAGAAGTGAGGAACTTTTAAAAAAAAAAGAATGTGACAAGCTGGGCGTGATTGAAAATATGATGCCTGGAATTAAAGAAAACAGGTGGGGTTGATCACCATAGAGAACGTGATAGTGGTTTCCTGAGAATGAGGCTATCATATAGGAAACGCAGTATTATGCAACGAAATAGGCTCGGATTCCAATGAAAATTTCAAAGGAGGAGAAGAAGTTAGAGCTCTAATGAGTGTTGGGAAAAGCTCAGTGTTATATGGAACTGTAAATGCTAAATCTTGAGCTTTACTTTGTGAATGTGAAAAACATTGTTCTTTAATGCGAACTGGAGGAAAATAAGGAGCATGCTGAAGGGTAGAAAGAGTTTTCCCATTAACATTTGGCAGAGGTAAGGAAAATTGAATCCCTGGAGAACTACTAAAAGGTGAGGAAGTGTTAAGAGGAAGGCTATTATCCCATCCAAAAGCGTTTGTGCTACTATCTATCATATTGGGGAATAGAGCCTTGGCATGTGCTTTGCCATTTCCATTTTCTACAATATTAACACTACCTAAATTTAAGTTCCCGCTATGTGCATTCGCGTTGCCAATATCTAAAATCTCTATATCAATGCAAGCGTCAGTGTTGCCTACAGTGTGAGAAGATGAGGCCCCTAAGGTATTCCCTGTTAATAAAAATTCCTGAGAATGCATGCTACCTTTAGGACAATCTTTAATTACCTCTGTAATGATAGTTGCGATATCATTGTCAGACTCAGTCATGCTAACCGTATTGTTAGGTATAAGAGAATTTTCTACCCCGTGAAAAACATGCTGGAAATTTGTGTTAAAAGTTCTATCGAAGCGTACATTATGAGCTAAAATATTAGAGTGTTTTGGAGTATTAACATTATATTCGTCATGCAAAAAGCTTTTGACCCCCATTTGAATTTATATTATCAAGAGAAATAGATTTAGCGCATGCATTAGAGCATCTTTGACAAGTGTGTCAGCTGGCGAGCTGCAAAACATTGCGAGTCCCACTGGGGAGATGAGCGTAAGGTGTGGGGGTGTCCTGGATTTCTGGAGTAAAGAAGGTTTTCTCCAGTTGGTTACTAGATCTTCTCTATTAGCGAAATGAAAGAAAGATTTGTGGGCCCCCTGTGTCTGAATTTCTTTAGAAGGAATTTTACCACCGCGGAAGCGAGAATTTTGTGGAGAGTGTCTATAAGGAGAAAAACATTGAAAATGCCCATCTTGGGCAAATGTTGCGGATTTTTCCGGCGATAACAAGTGTGTGGAGTTGCAAAAGGTTTGCGAGGAAAGGAGGAGGGAGTGTGATGTCCCCTATGTGTAGGGTTTCGAAACCGATCGTTTGTCAGCTCCTCAAAAAATCGTTGCCGCAAAGTTGAATGTGCAACGTTGTTCTGGACATTAGAGGTTTTCATTTGGTCACTTGTGTTGACCGGAGAAAGCGCATTACCAGGTAAATGTTGAGAAGTAGGTAATATTGCTTCATTAAAATTGATAAAAGATTCAGAAATATTAACAAGAGAATGAGGGTTAGTGCCCTGCGATACCTTTTGATCACTGAGATAGGAGGCTTTTAAAGATTGCAAAATCAAAATCAGCGAAGAGCGGTAATGCGGGAGAAAGATTATAATCTCTAATTAAACATTCAAAAGAGTTAGTATGAGATTTGAAAGGTAAAACATTATTAAAACAAGAGGTGGAAATAAGGAAATCATGCGGATAGTTAGAAGAATTTAGCTCTAGAAAGTTACACCTATATAAATTGTTATGCAATTCATTTTCAATAAATTTAGAGTACCTTTCGACATCTTTTCTAGTGTGTGTTAAAGCTCTTCTTCTACTTATACCATTATACCTTTTAACTATATCGCTCTGTCTGTAAATATTGAAAGAGAACCTTTCATTTTCATTGCCATGCCTTGTCTCTACAAGTGCCTCAATATTCGTCACATCATGTCCCTCTGGCATATCTAATCTCACCACCTTGCTACGTTTCACCTCTGTGTCTGATCTCACCTGTGTATCATACGCGAAGCTCATTCTATTACTGGGCAAGTGCTCTATAGGCGCGAGAGCCATCTGCTTTCCAAATGTGTTTGCAGAACAGTCACTACTACTTTCCAGTGTGCTATTCCCAAAGGCTACCAGCTTCAATATCCACACATCTTTCATACTAAACGTGTGCCTACTCATTTAAGAAAAACAATTATACTCCTACCTTCCAAAATTTCTAACATCCTGCAACTCCATATTTAATCCCATCAAGTTTATGCACGAAAATCACCTCCAAACCTCACAATCCAACACCATCACTCATTGAAACTATTCACCAATCGTTACCATCCCCAAATTATCTGTGCTTGAGTTTTCAACATCAACTGGCAACTGCTTCAAATACACCTCGACTCTCGGGGTGATGTTGCCACACTGCGCCCTACTTCGTCCAATATCTGTGCTTCGCGAATCTGTTTCAGAGTCATCATTAATCTGTAAAGTTTTAATAAAAGAATGGGGAGATAAAGGAGTTTTGGTAAGAGAAGAATTCATATTACACCTTTCCAATCGAAAATGTGGAATATGGTTTTGCATTTGATTAATACCCTGCGACATTTCTACTGCTACTTTATTCTCGAGAGTAAATTGTGCTGCCTCTGGAAAATGTGAAAGCTTTATAGGAGCGGACTTTTGGGTTTCCAGAGGGTGATAAAAACTCTGCGTCATGTCTACTCTTCTATCTTCGGGCTTAAAAAGTGTCTCATCAATACCTGACTCGGCGAAGTCATTGAAACCTAACGCTGAAAAATTTATATCCATGTGACTGCTGAGGCATGCATGAGAGTTAGTATTAAAATCAAAAATATTATTATTAAAAAGAGAATTATTTAGATGCTGTGCAACATTACTATTTGAGAAAACTACCTCGCTGTTGGAGTTGACCTGTGTAAAAAGAGTGTGAACATTTGAGTGAAAAGTAATATTAGTATCAAAAATATCTGAAGAAATTTTAACATTATGATTTCGGAGAGAAGAATTTGCTTGGTGTTCTGCCCTCCTAATTTTTAAAAATCCTGCTGCTGAGCATCATAAAGACCATCAGTTTCCTCGTCATAATAGTAGTTTTCTTCATATTGGTCTTCAGGAGTGGAGTCGTAAACATTTGAGGGCTCTACCATTTGAGTATATGAAGTGTGATTTCGTCTCCAGGAATTGTTGCGAGTCGGTTGCGTTCTTTGAAAATTTTCAGCTCTGGTTTGAGGTTTAACTCCAATGTAAGAAGGTCTAAAAATTCCGGAGCCTTTCCATCTATTTTGTATAATGTCTTGCTTTATTTTGTCAGTGATTGGGACATGCTTCAACGGGGTGTTGGGATCATTTGGACTCCATCGAGAATCTTTACATTGAGCGGTGGAACCTCTAGTGTGATTCGAAGAACATTTTCGGCAATATGGGTTGAAAGGACAATATGGGGTCGAGTGACCTCCTCTCTCGCAGTTAAAGCACACGGCAGGCCTCTGGGGTTGAGGAACTTGACGATTTTGATAAAGAGGAGCCTGCGGTTTAGAACGATTAAAATTTCGTGATTGAAAACTTCGGGGGGAGTGCTGAATATCTTGCCTCTGGCCAAAATTTTGTGGTTTTTGTGGAGCAGACGCCGCTTTTTGGAAGTGGATATTGGGCTGAGGCATCACATTGCGGATAGGGTCATGCAAGCGGCCTTCGGACTTCTCTAACAGATTATTTATTTGGTTGTGGAGATCTAAATCAGGGTTGTGGAATTTCTTGAAATCTCTTCGATAAATCTCTGGTTTTTCGGGAAGGAATGTGAATAAAGCAAAGCTGAGCGGTAATAATTTTGTCACAGGCTTGTTAGGAAGCTTGTCACGTTTTGCGAGATGAGTATAGGAAATCTGAATAAAGCTGCTGGAGAGGAGAGAACAGCCGCGCTGAAGGAGTCGGATTAGACCAGCGAAATTCGTATACGTTGCATGGCATCATAGGGGGAAAGAGCCTTGTCTGGGAAAATGCAAGCTTTCAACCGGGTTAAAAAGTCATCTAAAGTTGTCACCCTAAAAAGCTCTGGATAGGCATTCAAAAACCTGCGAATCTCCGATTTCGGGTTATTAGAGATCTGATTTTGCGCCTGAGCCAATTTTGATGGCTCAGAGATGCAATTTTTCAGGGCAATATTCTCACGGACATTCGCGTCCCAATGAAGTAAACTAGGGCCTACCCACTTGCCATCTATACGCCCCTCAAGAAGCAACTCGGGCTTCGTAACCTGTGTTATGGTTGCAATAGTTGTGCAGGAGAGGGGGGTGTGGTAACATCATCACCTGCCATATTAGTGAATTGTGGGGAGAACGAGAATTAAGCCAAAATAATAGCCCAAAATAATGCCTTGTGAGAGAGCTTTTGAAATTTAAATTGAATTTAATGGGCTAAATACTGCAAGTTTGAGAATGAAAATATATTTCAAAAATAATTCTGACTTTAAAAAAATAAAATTAGAGAAAATTTGATGTACCGTAAGTCTATAACGTCCTCAAATTGGAGTGATTCTGGCACCTGCGGAGGAGAGAGAGCTGCGTCTTGCGAGTTACACCAATTAGAATCACTTTCACACAGTGATACACTTAAGCACAGGAATCGGCTGGAAGGTCTTCACTTTCGCCCAAATCTTTTGCTAGTGGGCGATTTTCAAGGTTCAGGCCATGTATGGGTAAAAACAACATCCAACTGCGTCAGATTTTTATTTCACATAACATCAAAGAATGTGCTAATTTTCCAAAATTTAGAAGTATGCAAATAACAAATTGAAGATACAATATTAGTTGCGCCGTTAGGTCCGATAATGAGTGCCACGCAAGGTGCCTATAAAGTATAAACAAAAATAAAAGTAATAAATAAAAGAATTCCATAGTGGGCAGACATAAAAATACATTTTAACATTTTGTGAAAAAGATTATTAAATATATGACATGAGACACTGTTAAGTTAAACAAAAATTTCTTAACCATTTACAACAAAGTATAAAATTTTAAAGTTAAAATTTAGTGTCTTCTCTTGATGACCTAAATCACATAAAATTTCAAAAAGTTAAACATAGAAGAAAAAAGTGATTTTTTTATACAAAAGAATTTTATAACATTTTTTTTTTTTTGAAAATTTCAAAACAAAAATGCAACATCAAAAATTTAAGATTTACTTGAAAGATTCAATTGGAATAGTAATATAATTTATAAATTTAATAGATCATAAGTTAATTCAAAAAATTTAAATGTCAACGTGAATGAATTTAACTAAATTTAAAAATAAATATAACTTCTTGGTCCGATGAATACTAAATGAAAAATGAGCTTATTGAAAAAAAATAATAAAAAAAATTGGAGCCAAGAAACTTTAAAAATTATTTTTATTTTTCAAAAATAAATTGTAAGTTGAGAATGTTCTGGTGGTTGAAGTGTAGTGTATGATATCGTAGTTTAAAAAAAACCAACAGCAAGTTGTTTTCCTAATTTATAAAAACAAAAAAAAGTGGGCGAGGGGTGCTAAAAAAAATGGGAGGAAATTCGCGTAACTTCATTAATTACTTATTATTATTTATTATCTTATTATTACTATTATTATTATATTCATCATTATCATCACTTGTCGTCCTTCATTATTACGACTGAAAGTACAAGTTTCTTGTGAGAGATAATTTATTAAAAAAACAAAACAAATTTAATAATCTACCAGATCAGCAAGAGCTGAGAAAATGTTGAATAAAAATATAGACTTGTCGGTCAGTACATCAGGTTTCAGTTGTGTGAATAGAATTTAAGATGAACAAGCGCTTTCTAAATAGGAAAAAAAAAAAGGGGAAAAGAGGGGAATTGTTTTTGGACTTTTAGTTTCAAAGATAAGATGTTTATTGAGAATAAAATATATTAATCAAGAAAAATACAAATTTAATTGATACAAAAAAGGAACTTGGTTATGAAGTAAACAATTGAACAGCAAAGAAAAAACTCAAAAAGAAAATAAAATTTTATCTAAAAAAGATAAAATCGATAATGAACAAGAAAATGGATATATCAAATTTGTTGTTCAAATAGACTTTTACAGATAAATTTCTGTGATATATATATATATATATATATATATATATATAATATATATAATATATATTATATATTTAAATGTTTAAATATATTAGGTTATATATATATATATATATATATATATATATATATAATATATATATATATAAATATATATATATATATATATTACATATATTATATATTATCATACAAAATACAATAATAAATATACTAATATATATATATATATATATAATATATATATATATATATATATATATATATATATATATATATATTAGTATGTATAGTGTGTATTATTTATTTTTATTGCATATTTTATATTTTTTATTGTATATAATAGATTACAATTGTTGTTGTGTTTTTTATTTTATTTATTATTTATATTATGAGATTTTTTTCTATTAGTAGTATATTTTTTTTATGTATCGTGTATGTATGTTTATAGTTTATTTATGATTTATTATATTTGGTATGATGTTTTGGGTTATTTATGTTGATATTAGTATTATAGCTGTATATAATATAATAATATTAATATTATGATTTTAATATATGTATATTTATTAATATATATATATATATATATATATATAATTAATATTATATCGTATATTATCATATATATATATTCATAATATATAATATATATTATGGTATATATATATATATATAATATATTATATATATATATTATATATATATATAATATATATATATATATATATATATATATATATATATATATATATATCTAATATATATAACATATATATACATACTATAAATATATATATAATATATAATATAATATATATTATATATACTATATATAATAATATATATATATATATATATATTTCCCGCCTGTTTTTGTTTCTTACAGAGGGTTGTTCAATTCTGTTTGACACGTGCGCTACTAATGGATAGCATTGGAATTCGCCTTCAATAAGAATGCAGGTTTAAGAAGATTAATAAGATTCAGTAGAAGATTTCAATTAGAGAGAAGACCTCGTTTGAGTAGGACAATGACAGTGATGATTTTATTATTTCTTTACTAATCTTTGTCATATATAAAATAAATGGTAATATAACTTCTTTGATTTCCTTATCAAATTTTCTTATTTACAAGGACATTTAAATATCCAACATGAATGAGAAGAATAAATATTTCATATAAAAACGTATTTCTTATTAAATATAAATCATCAATCTTAAAATAGAATATCCTTAATGATAGAAAATCGATTAATTCAGATATATTTTTACAGAGATTAGATAAATCATATGAGTGAGATATTTGAGCGAGAGATATGCGAGTGAGAAATATCAAATGAGAATATCAGGTGAGAGTCTTTATGAGTGAAAGATTAATTGCTAGAATACCTGTAACTTCCTAAGAATATATCAGAGAGTACCTTAACATGTAGTCAACAATTTCAGATTTTTGAATAAATATAAGATACACAGTTCAATTGTTCAGATACGATATCCTTGAAATAATTACTTCTTAGTAATTATAAAACGATTACAAACGTCACTGGATAAATGAAAAATAGTTTTCACAATAAATGTTACTTTCTTAGAAACAATAGATTACGACAATAACACAGTTTTCGTTATCAGAAGAATATTCAAAATGTTACAACAATAGATAATTGGATCACTTCTGTCACTTTGAAATGTGGATTTGGATTGGATAAATGGATCAGATAAATGGCTCACTTTTCTATGTGAGTAAATAGATATACAAAAGATGAATTCGTTACACTTCACAGTTAATAGGATAATCACTTTGCACTTCGCTTTTAAAACATTTACGAATGCAAGAACAATGAAAACATATGATCACTCAATATTAAACAAGACTCCTTGTCTCACTCAACGCTCAGAACGGACTTAACTCACTGAGTCCTCTGGACAGACTTGTCGTCTCACTCAGTTCCCAGGACAGACTAACTTACGCTCACTCCAACTAACAATTATTGGAACGCGTTTTATTTCTCACATCATATTTGCTTATAAATATTTAACACAGAAATGTATTTACATTACGCTTAATATCAATTTTCTTTTGTTTTTAATCTTTCTTTCTTTCTAATATTTATACAATAAATATGTTGTAAAATATATATATATATATATATATATAACATTTATCAAAAGTATGTAATTTTTATTTGTATATATAATAAAATTTAAATAAAAATATTATATATATATATATATATACTATAATATATATATATTATATTATATATATATATTACTATATATATATATTATATATATACCGCAAATGGGGGAAACTGGTTTCGGTGGGTAAAACGGGTAAAGTTTAGCAAAAGTGCTAATATTATCATACATGGCAACCCATTAACTGAAATTGGGGGAGAGTTTTTGTTTAGATAAAAAGACTATAACTTTTAATATTATTCAAAAATTAAAAATCCAATAAATTAGAGGTATAGTTCAAAAAATTTTCCCCCATTTGGAAATTGGATTATTCTTTTTGAAAAATTTGCAAAAAAAATGCTAAGCGTCTGCACAACTCTCTAAGGACTGAAAGAGAATCATCATTCGCATTAACACACAGACATACTGACCGAAAAGTTGTAAATTAGAGTTTTCCATGTATGTAAATTGCATTTAAGTGATATTATTTTTTAAGTTATAAGTGGTTTCACTTTGGGGTAAAAACGGTAGGGGTAAACTGGTAAATGGGTAAAACTGGGTAACTATATTTTTAACTATATTTTCAGTATAAATTTAATTTTTTTTTTTAGTTTTTAATAAACTATTTTCCCTGATTTATATAATTTGATATAAATACCTATCATGTATTAAATCTGTGTTATAATATTATATTTTGATAATTCATGTTATGCAAAAAAAATAGGCCAAACTTTACATTTTAGTACGCCAATATCTCGAGAAATACTACGATACTACACAGCCAAAAACCCAATTACATATTGGAAATCAGCACGTATATAAAACGCCTTATTACAGGAATGTGTTAAAAAAATAATCAAATATTTTTTTTTTTTTTTTTTTTTTTTTTTTTTTTTTGGTTTTTTACAACATTCCACAAAAAGCTTTATACGCTGATTCTAAATATGTAATTGAGTTATTCTGTAAGTATCGTAAGTTTTCTCGACCCGATATCGGCGCTTACAGTAATGTTAAGTTTTATCAAAAAATATGATGCTCCAGTAATGCTAGTGAAGTTTAAGTTTTACATGTTTTTTTTACCCAAATATTATTTTTAACAACGTTTAATACTGTATTACATGATTTTTATTTAATTAACATTAGTTAAGTCACAAAACGTACGAGAATAAAAATTAAATTACATTTTTAAACCGACGCACCTACCAGTTTAACCCCCAAAAAAAAAATTTCATGCTAGCATTTTTCAAAAAATTACTGAAAAATATTTATTGCTCATTTTTAATATTTTCTTCATCTTTCTAAACATTTAATATGGTATAAATTTCTGAAAATCTCCCAATTCAAATTATTCCATCTAGATGTTGAAGTTATTCATTTTTCATGACTGACAAAAAAAAAAAAAAAGCCTAAATTTTTAACCCGTTTCCCCATTTTACAGTATATATATATATATATAATATATATATATTATAATATATATATATTATTATAATATATATATATATAATATATATATATATATATATAAATATATATATATATATATATATATAATATATGATTTAGAATCTATGCTGTGATTTTTATAAAAATTGGTGATGGAGCGGTTCTGCCTGACTATTACCAAATAAAATTTTATGATCTTTTATATTCTTAGGTAATAGTAGAGTTCTGGTGAAAAGCAATTATGTAATAACTGTACTAAAAAAAATAATTAAATTAAAAAAAATATTATAAAAAAGTTATTTGGCTTTTTTTTTTAGCGATTTATGTACTTTTTAAATATATATCTTCAATAAATAAACAAAAAAAAAAAAGTTGTTTTCAGCTATTTTGTAGGGATAACACTATTGATTTTTTTTTCAATTTTTTCTAATTATTGGTAATTTTTTGATAATTTTTTATTTTTTAATGATTATCAATGAATCAATTGAATATAGCAAATGCTGATAAATAAATATAAAAAAAAATTAAAACATTTTGAAAATTTAATGTTTTAAGTATAATAATAATAATAAAAAAAACTACTAGTTCAGAACTTCAGGTTATGATAAGTTTTGCTAAGTATACACATATTAAATCAGTGTATACTTAACAAATCTTATCGTAACCTGAACTAGAGGGTTCTAAACAGACCAACCTAACCTAAATGCACCATTGATGCTGTACAACTAAACCTAACCTAGATTGATCAACATTGCAGTAAAATTTGAATATATATATATATTGAAAAAAAAGGTAAACTAAGATAAACACACACCAACCTTATTGATCCAATCCAGTTGAAGAGTAATTGAATGCAAAAATAAAGTTATTTCTTTTTTCTCTAGTTCAGGTGTAACTATATAAATCATATAGAGTGTTTAAAATATATATAAATACATAAATGATGCCTCTCTATTTAAGATGGGTGCAGGCACTTATTTATTAACATTACTTTACATATAGCTAAGGCTAGAAAAGAAAAAACCCAAATTAGTATGCAAAATATAAAGGTGGAAAAAGTTGTAAAGAAAAAACACACATATTCAATAACTTTATAAATCTTGTGTACAACTTCTCTGCATTCCAATCATTGTCAATTCTGCTATGCAAGCAAAATGTTGAAACCATCAAGCAAACTAAAAGGTTAGAAATAAAATGTATCAATATATTATATATATATATATATATATATATATATATAATACAATATATATATATATATATATATAATAATATATATATATATATATAATATATATATTACTATATATATATATATTATAAATATAATAATACATACTATATATAATTTATATTATATATACAGTATTATAAATATATAGATTTTTTTTTATTACTCTACATACTTTTCTATTTAATCAAATTGAAATTGATGATAAGCGTTAAAAAAATTAGAATATCAATAAATAATAGGCTAAATATTATGTATCAATAATCTGAAACACATTCCAACAGTGTATTTTCATCCCTACACGAACAAAATAAAGTCAAAAATTTATGTTTTTCATAGAAATATATTTCATTTTTAACTTACATTATTCACTCACAAAATGTACAAAAAATCAGTGATAGAATGTAAACA
The DNA here is from genome assembly GCA_015478945.1 of Trachelipus rathkii. NCBI lineage: Eukaryota > Metazoa > Arthropoda > Malacostraca > Isopoda > Trachelipodidae > Trachelipus > Trachelipus rathkii. Next base: position 13,023 of record JABUQX010024533.1, on the reverse strand, counting down.
TTTACCCATTTTTGTAAATTAAAGTTTATAGTTAATACCAGTATGTAATACGTAATTGCTTTTCACCCGAAACTCGACTATTGCCTAATTCTTGTAATAAAAAATTTTAAATTTATGCAGAGCAGAAATTTTTTCCATCATTCCTAATTTTTAAAAAATATAATACATTAAAATAAATTACATAGCTACCGGTATTAAACAAAATTCTATGAAAAATCTTACAAGAATCTTCACATTTTCCTCTTAATACCATCCCTTTAATCATCCAGAATAAGAGGGAGCGCATAATCTAATTTTATGAGAAAATCAAATAAAATCAGCTTTACATTCAATTCGTCTCCAAATAAATGAAACTCCCATCACAATATGTGCATCAAATAATTTATTTATAATATAAAACCATTTGTTATTTTTTTTATTTGCTACCCAAAACCCACCTGCGTACATTCCAACCAGGACAAACCAAACCCCACACACACAAAAAACAACACACACACCCCATTACAAATTGTCAGGCATTCCATTCACAACAGTCTGAATTACAAACTGTTAAAAGCTAACACCTCATAACGTCAGTCAATGGTTCGATTTTGCTCCATAGTTATAGCTACAATTGGTAAGCATTTCTTACTGTATTGTAAAGAACAAATAATAAAAATGAAAATGGTCTATCTATGCTTATTGTGTTGAGAATGGTTGCTATGAGAGAAACGGAAGTTGCCAATGAAAAAAACTTTCACCCACCAAAAAAAAAACAAGACCCTAATAAAAACCAAAAAAAGCCCAGCTTGCTGTGATTTTTTTCTTTTTTTTTTTTTTTTTTATAAATTTTATCTTTTTTTTTCAACAATAATAAATATCTTTAAAAATTACAATTATGCAATAACAACAACTACCATATGTTATGTTTCATTATTAGTGAGCTTATTTCCTTTTATTTAAGATTCTTCAACTGATTTACCTGTAAATATTTTGAAATAAATTGAGAATGAAAAAATTAATTTTTAAAATTAATACAAAAGTACAAATGAATGTATCTTTAACTGGTAAAATTAGAAAAAATAATTAATAAATTCCATTAAATATGCCTCAAACAAAAATAACCATAGTAAATGAAAAAAATAAACAATTTTCTTTCCTCTTTGGTTATAAATTTACTTAGAATATATTTTGAATTTCCATTAATTCTTATAAATTTATATAGTATGCAATAAAGTATAAAACTAATTTGTAACATTGGATTGAATCAAGTCAGTGAATGAATCACATTTTTCAATTTTATTTTACATATAGTTTTATTAAATAATACCTGTCTTAGATACTGGTATTATATATCCTTACAAGTTTTGAGCTTTTTCTGACCCAAGTCTATTTCAAACTTTCGACCAAGCAAGACCAAAAGTTGAGAAAATTCTTTCAATCTCCCAATTTTACCTAGGTTTTACCATAAAAAGTTTAAAAACGCAGACATGGTTAGTTTGGTGGGCAGCTCCTTGGGGAGATAGCGTCGGGGCCGGGGTGATTTGCAACCACTTTAGGTTATAACTCGGTCTGTCCCCAACTATTTCCCCTAATGCACTTTTGGAATTTTTTCTTTCTTGAATTCAAAGGATTTTATGAGCATCCTTACCAACACACAACACAAAATAAATATACTTTGTAATTCTAATAATAAAAGTTTTATTAAAGTTTTAAACTCACAAAGCCAACAATAATACAACTCAGCCTGAACCTTGACGAGGCGGTGTGAATCGGAACCCATCCATTAGAGGGGTGAATCAGACCATCTGTTTAAATTCCTCTTTTACTTAAATTCAATTTATATTTTAATTTTACTTAATATAATAATTATTTATCATCAAAATTCGTAATAAGTAATCAAGAAATTCATAATGGATACATAAAAATAAGAAAATAAAAGAAATTAAGGTGGTCCGATTCACCCCTCTACGCTCAAAAATTTTTGCCACTTTTTGAATTCGTATTTTTTATATAATCTTCATTTTTTTATTTTTAATTTTTACTTAATATAAGCAACTATATTATTATATTTAAAATTAATTATTACGTATAATAAAAATGTCAAAATAATACGTAAAAACGAAAAAACAATGGTGGTCCGAGTCAACGCCCTTCATCAATTTTTTTACGGCGGGCATGATCGGACCAAGTTAGGTCCGGTGATTTAACCACTATCTACTGTTTGAAACAAAGATTTACTTTGCCAGTTTTAAAGCTAACATACTCGAGTGTATACACTGAAAAAAATAATTTAACAATATATTACATACAATTTTTCATTTTTATAACTATAATAGTATAAAATATAACTTATTGAAGGGGCATTTTGCTACCCAATTTATATCCATTTTTTCCTAACAAAATATAAAAAAGGCGGTAGAATTAAAGATGAGCTGAGTAAAACTTGTAGTACTACCGCGTGGCTAATTAAATGAGCGGAAAAAAAAAAAAAAATTTTTTTTTATTTTGAGTGGACCGAATCACCCCTCTAAAAAAGCCGGGCCCGGTTACCCCGCCCGATGCTACATAAAATAAGAATAAAAATAAGGTGGTCCGATTCACCCCTCTCTGCTCAAAAATTGACACTTTTTGGAATTCATATTTTTTATATAAATTTCCATTTTTTATTTTAATTTTTACTTAATATAAGTAACTATTTATATATTTAAATTAATTATAAGTAATAAAAATGTCAATAACAATACGTAAAATATGGAAAAACAATGGTGGTCCGATTCACCCCTTCATCAATTTTTACGGCGGGGTGAATCGGACCAAGTTAGGCCCCGTGATTTTGCCACTAATACTGTTTGGATCAAAAATTTACTTTACCAGTTTAAAGCTAACATACTTAAAAATAATTAAAATCCATCCACAATTTTTCATTTTATAACAAAGTTAAAAAAACTCACATTTTTCAAAAGTGAAATTCTATTGAAGGGCATTTTGTAAACTAATTTATTATATTTTTTAAAAATATAAAAACTCTTTAGAATTAAAGATGATCTAAATAAAACTTGTAGTACTACTGCGTGGCTATAAAACGAGCGAAAAAAAATAATTTTATTTTATTTTTTTATTTAGAGTGGACCGAATCACCCCTCTAAAAAAGCCGGGCTAGGTCATCCCGCCCGACGCTATCCAGTGCAAGCCTGCCTAGTTTCTAGGTAACAACTACTGAACTATTGGTAGCTAACTTACTAGCTTCCCAGAGCCTCAGATTATGATGATAACAATGTTCAAAGTTTAAATAATACAAATTTAAATACCTATATTACTTAATTACTTTACTTAAGATAGTCCTGTTATGTCATTACAATCAATAACCTGTAACAATAGTAACATCATTTGCGTTTACAAGTTTCACCAATTAGGCAATGACATTCATTAGACAATGTCTGCTACAGAATTATATGTTTAATTTGTAATTTTATACCTAATTATTAATTTATTTGTTAAATAATACTGAAATGACATTACAAAAAAACAAATTCAATTATTGATAATTCAATTTTTTCTTCAAAAATAGAAATTTAAAAATGCCCCAAAAAGTCCAATAAAACTCAAAAAAGCCCCCCCCCAAAAAAAAAAAAAACTTAAAAACCCACTGGATGGTTTTTATGGTCCAACAATGGGTTTTTCCCACCCTGATGGAGACCATTCAAGTCTCCCATATCCCAGGGCCTCCTCCTATCTATGCTATATTACTCGAGTTTGGGAAAGGTTTTATGGAGACCATTCAGGGTTCCCCCTAACTCATGGTCTCTATTTTACTTTTTTTGTTTTTCATGCTCAACCCAGGAGCTCACATAAAACTTGTATCTGGAAAAGAATTTCATAGATTTTGTTCTGACTAATAATGTTATGAGTAAACACTTTCATTCGATAAGAATAGATGAAGATCAAGAAGTATTTGATCTATCAGACCATAATTTAATACAAATATATATAAAGAATAAAGTGGAAAAGCCTAATTATAAATTAATTATAAGTAATGTGGACTGAATTGCCCCATGATTTTGGGGGTGGGGCAATTCGGTCCACTTCAATTTTCACATCCCTAAGAATCCTCATTAAAGTGTTTTATTTGATAAACTATGATAACTGTTTTCATTTTTAAACATAATGGTATTACATTATTATTTTAAGAAATTGGGTTAGAAAACGTAATAAAATGTTCGAGTTTGCGTTCGTTTATATCAAACTGCAAAATCGTAAAAAAAGCCTCTGGCAACATCATCATCAGAGTATCCATTTGTATTCTGTCTTGTTACTTTTGCGAAAGTGTGAACCATCTTGCTGAAAAAAATTGTACAAATTAATTAGGCCTATGTGAAAAACTTTACCTACCTATCTTGCAGTATAAGTGTAAAAATTATTTTAAACATTATATTTCAGACATCTTTTTGTAAAAAGAGTATTAAAAATTTAATTTAATGAATATTTCAATGTGGACCTATTTGCCCCACGCAAATTTTTAAACCTGGACCGAATTGGCCAGGGTTGGCAAAAAAAAACACTTTTTTTGAAAAAGCCCAGTGGGCCCTTTTTTTTTTTTTCATCTAAAACCTGAAAAAAACCGGGGAAAATTATTTTTTTTTTTCATTTTTCCTTTCCTTTTCAGCAATAACTGCAATTTCATATTATTTATATATATATATATATATATTATATAATGATATAATTATATATATAATATATATATACATATATATATAATATAAATATATATATATATATATATATATATATATATATATATAATATATATTTATATATAATATAGATCAGGCGGGTGACCGAGCCCGCCTCTTTAGGAGGGGTTGATTCAGTCCACTCTAAATAAAATAAAAAATTATTAAAAAAAAAAATAAAATCGCTCATTTAATAGCCACGCTAGGTAGTACTACAAGTTTTATTTAGAATAACTCTTTAATTCTAGAAAGTTTTTATTATTTTTTAAAAATGTTAACAAATACGGTACGAAATGGCCTTCAATAGGAATTCACTTTTGAAAAATGTCAGTTTTTTTAACTTCGTTATTAAAATGAAAAATTGTGGATGGTATTTAATTATTTTTTCAGTGTATTTACACTCGAGTATGTTAGCTTTTAACTGGCAAAGCAAAGTAAATTTTTGATCCAACAGTATTAGTGGCAAAATCACGGGGCCCTAACTTGTCCGATTCAACCCCGACCGATAAAAATTGAGATAGGTGAAGCGGACCACCATGTGTTTTTCATATTTAAGTATTTTGACATTTTTATTATGTATAATTAATTTAAATATAATAAAAAGTTAACTTATATTAAGTGAAAATTAAAATAAAAAAGAAATTTATATAAAAAAAAAGACGAATTCAAAAAAAAGTGTCAAAATTTTTGAGTGGAGAGGGTGAATCGGACCACTTTATTTTTATTCTTATTTTTATATATAATAATATTGACATTTTTATTACTTTTACTTACGAATTTTAATATGATAAATAGGGCCTAAAGTTATATTTGAATCGGTGTTCGTTCAGCCAACCTGAGTGGCTGGCTTGACTGGCTTGGGTGATGGCTTTGTAAGCCATGAGCCATGCCAGTCAAGCCAGCCACTCGGCTTGGCTGAACAAATGTATAACGAAACACGACGTGATATATAATATAATATATATATATTATATATATATATATATATATATTATATATATATATATATATATATATATATAAATATATATTATTATATATATATATAGTAAAATCGGTGTCTTACCTGACCAGACTTTAATCCTAAACCTGACTTAAAAGCCGTTAAAGTTCAACCTAACGGGAGGATCGTGGTTGCCAAAAATCAACGCTGAACCTAGAATGAGATCGTGGTTGGAAAGAAAGTTCGACCTAACCTAAGAATGGATCGTGGTTGCTAAGAAAGTCGACCGTAAACCTAGTTGATCGTGTTGCACAAACGTAGATAAGTTTGTTTTAAGTAAAAAGTTACTATGATTTAAGTTTACTAAATAATTAAAGAAATAAAGAAAGAATAATAATATATATATTATATATATATATATATTATATATATATTATATATATATATATATATAATATATATAATATATATATATATATATATATATAATATATATATATATATATATTACGTTAGGTATTTTGAAATCTTTGCACAGCTTCAAAGAATTGTATAAATCTCTCCTGCCTTGTATATTTCTTAAAAAATTGAAATTTAGCTAGGTAGCCAACAAGATGTTCTTTTTTTCTACCTCTTTTTGGAAGTACGGACTTGACCTAAGAACGTTAAATATTTGAGGTTAAATTAGATACGTAAGCTACATAACGAAATAATTAAAAAAATAAAACATTACCTGAAACCACGTTCCCTCAATTGTATTGGTGTGTGCACCCGTAATGGGGTCAACGAAATTATAAGAGTGGTTGACGGTTTGATGGTTAAATTTTGATTCCAGATCTTTATATGCCTTCCAACAATCGGATATAATAGTGGTTCCCGGTCGAATATTTTGTTCGATAATAGCACAAAGAGTATCAGTATCGCGTTTTTCTACCGGAATTAAAAAACATTTGGTTGAGTCTCGTTCTACCCCTCCAAAAACCCACGTAGTTTCGGAAACTCTTCCTTTGTTATACTTCCTCTTTCCAAACGCACTCTCATCAATCTCGACCACTGTCCCTTCTCCACCTAACTTTGAAGAATTCAAAATGTTGTCGCTAATGCAAATTTCGCGACAGAAAGAAAACCAATCAACAGCGGTTTGTTTCGAAATCTCTAAAAAATTTAACACTTGAGTTAAGGTACATTCTTGCAAGAAATAAAATACCAACAACATAACCTTTTCATAAGATAATCTAATGTTAGCTAGCCAGAAATGTTTTTCGGTTGATGAAAAATAAGATGAACAAGATTTGCACCTAAAGTTAAATTTGGCTCTTTGCTTAGTAATATAACATGGTATATTACAATTATTACATAGTTTTTCTTGTAAAATTAAATTGTTACATTGCAGAAACGCTAATAAAGTATGTTCGTCTGCAATCAATTCATTAATGCCTAAAACCGACATTATTACAGTTAAATATTGCAGAACTTTACACAATGAACATATTTTTAAAACTACAAAATAATATAGTAACAAAACCCTATATAAAAACATATTTTTAAAATTATTCTTTCCTCAGTCAACAAAGACCAAGGCAGCCGGCTGACTATGTTCCCCTGTCTTGAACTTAGAAAAATTTTCAAAAATATGAAATTATTCAAATATAGAAAAACACCATATATTTATAATATATATATATTAATAAATATATATAATAATAATAGATATATATATAATATAATATATTATAGTATTTATACTATAATATATATTATATATTGTACGGGGACTGGGAATGTCGAATGGATTCGTTTAAGAAACTGAATTAAACGCAAACTGATATTCTGATGAAACAGAATGAATCGGACTCGTACAAATTAAGAAGAATACGAATCGACGGTTTCCCAGCCCAACTGATTATGAAATGAAGAACTGTCAATAGTAAGAATAGGAAAAAATAGTCTCTCACCGTGAATTTCTTCCACTCTAAGGACTTCAGCCTTCACTCTGATACGGAGATTTGCTTGAATAACCAGTCGGTATGCTGAAAAGGGCCTTAATGAAACGGTGGGTAGTGTCTGAACGATCTGCCTGACCTAGGCATCATCGCGTGTAGGTGTTGCGCATTGTCAATTGGCCAGATGAATCTTGAGATGCAGTGCGTGCGTAAAAAACAGTGACAGCGATAGCAGACAACTTATGATGTATAATAAATACAGAGGGCTCTATTGGATCATAGAGCGGTGAATGATGAGACTGTAGTGGATTGAGATCAATCCACTAATATGTAGGAGATCGAGATAGATCTCTCGACGTTGAATCAGCACAAAAATTAAGCAGCGAGATAATGAAGACGGTGATTTCAATAAAGTTGTTTTTCTGAGATGAGATAGAAAAAGTACAGCAAAACTGGAAATCCAAAAATATTCTAGAAAGATGAGATGAGACGGATATATATCTCATGCCTCTGCTCTCTGACTCACACATTCAAATTACAGAATAAAGATGAATCCAGTAGTCACTCGTGGCTATAATTCCGAGAATAAAATGGCCCAGCAAAATTAAAATAAAGTCCGAACAGAAAAACAAGATGCGAGAGAGAACGACTGATACTGTCCTCCGCACCAAAAACAAAGAAATGAGCCCAAAATAAAAAAAAGTTCCAAAAGAGAGAGAGAGAGGGTGATTCAAAATAGTATGAATGTCACTTCCGGAACTAGTGAAGCCTGAAGAGAAGGACCATTTTTAAGGAATATCATAATAATCTCTCACTTTATACGTAGATATTTCATAATCAAAAGGGGTTTGCTATATTATTATATTACCCAATTATGTTGCTCACTAATATAGTTTTTTTATGCTATTTCCTATGAATATTAGTGATGACAAAATCCCTGAGAATTTCAGGACGATAATCTTAATTAAATATAAAAAGATGTCTATTGTAGATAGATGATAATCGGGTTGATTAATTTGAATTAGATAACTCAAGCAATATCATAATACGAGAGCCTATTGGTCTACTTCTGTATGTTATAATATAATGTGAGTGATACAAACTGCAGCTAATAACTTCTATTAGACTGTAATCACGTGGTGCTACATAAAATAATATATTTAATAAATGTCTATTGAGCTAACTTCTAACTCAAATATAACTGGTACACCGTGTAACTATACACTTTATCAAACTCAGGTGTAATTAGGTACTATATAATTGAGTTATATTTCTCAGTATATAATATTATCTACAAAACACTCCACTAAATCTATCCTAGAGAATATAAAATAAATTTTTGCAAAACGAACTTATATTTTTATTATAATACACACAACACTAGCAAGTACACAAATTTTAGAAACAATAATAATAACAAATATTTAGCTCACAATGCACTATCTATCTCAATTCTTCGTAATTTAAGAATTATCTTGTTTGTAGCCTGTAACTATGGTAAATAAAACAATTTATCAACCTAGAAAATTAACTTGTGATGTAAGGAGAAAGAGATAAACAAGTTAAGTGTCTTTCTATGTTAGATTATTTAATTTTTCAATATTGTTAGTATTATATTATTATAATCTATTTATAGTCATGATAATAGAAATATAATAGAATAATACCTCATAATACTTTAATTTCAACGTAATATACTATTTAGTGATACTTTGATATATATATAATTTATTAATCTCAATTTATAATATTTATTTATATTCTGCAATATTAATTTCAGTGATATAATATACTAAATTATATTATATTGCTAACCTATCAATTATTATTATTATAATATATAAGGAATTATTTATTACAATCTCACTATATTAATATAATTCTTCCAACCACAATCACACATATCTATAACCCCAATCTACATTTTAAACATAATCAGATAGGAATTAATATATATATAATTAAGTGGAATTAAGATTAAAATAATAATTTGTTTATTTTAGAATTGATGATTATTATATTTAAAATTATAAAACAAGTTAAAATATAAACTTTATAAGAACTTTATATAAACCATTCACGAAAATATAACTTAAAACTATAAATACTATCAGGATTAAAATTATCTATTATTATAATACAACTCTAACTATAATTCAAATCTATGAATATTATTCCATAATATCTTATAAGAACGATATTAGATTAATGTTATGATATAATGTATCGACCGATCTGGTAATGTTTCTATTTCTTCAGTTACACAATTACTGACGCCATATGTAGATTAATATTACTTATGTAACTACTCTCTGGGTCATTCTTAACTATATCTGTCATTTCTCTCCAATGAATTGCTTCATGGCCCACGAAAATACTGGAATCTTATTACCCTGGGGCTTAATAGAGCACATTTGAACAGTTACAAAATTCTATGGAAGAGTCTCATACTGGTGGTTGTTGTTACGCACACGGCTTCTGGCACGTTTGATCAGTCTATGAAACGTCAAATATTTTGTAGACAACTTAACCGTAATATTAGTGTGATAAGCATATGATCGATTAGAGAGTTGAGCAAGAGAGTGGCCGATGAATTTCCGGGTATTTCGACTTTTGGCTGAGGTGTGGAGATCCATTTTCACTGTCCAAGCCAATTTGAGACAATCTCTCTGGAAAAGCTGGTTGGAGAATACAGATAATAGCGTTTTCACTATTGTGAATATTGATATTGATATAACTGATTACGAGATTAGAAGAGGTGGGAAGTCTGGGGAAAAATACCCAGCCTCTCCTTCATTTACTGGGACGATAGTAGAAGTCAAAGGGCTGCAGCACTCTGAGTCGCATATTGATGAGTGTATCTGGTCGCGTTCCTCAATAATAGGCAGTAATAAAACGGCTATCTCGATCACGATGTTCACTGGAGCCTGAAGAACCTTCTGGAACTATTCCTGGAGCTTTTTGAACTCCTCGACGAGTGGGATCTAGAAGAAGATCTGTGAGATGATCTAGGGAGTGAAAACTCATTCCTATATTTCTCCATAAAGGATTTTAAAAAGAGACGGTTAGGATGAACTCCATCCGGTAACAATGGTGAGTTCAGAGTCATTTGTTCTTTTTTTAAGTATTTTCTGTGTGGAGGCATTTTTTCATCCTGACTGTGTTTATCCATTGCTCGTATATATAGGAAATTTAGGAACATAATACCTCGTAAACAGTCTTATGAGCAAATCAAATTCTTGGGATCATGGCCAACCTTTCCACAGTACTCGTTTGGTGAGCTCCTTGATGTGATGCGTTCTCTCTATGTTTTTCGGGAGACAGAAAATGGGGTCATTTGAAATGATAATTGAACTCTGATACCTCTTCGAAAAGTAAATGGTTCTAGTCCGTACCGGAGACGTTTCTGGTTAAAGGCGTAGAAATCTTGAATCGGCGGAATCATGAGATAAACTTTTACAGCTGAATTCGCCTTCATTGCCATGTCGGTGATCTGGGTCATGATCGGAGGTACCCCGTCAATAGGAAAATCAGGTACTGGTTCAAACACTGATGAGATTTTGTTCTCAGCATTAACTACTTCTCTCTTCTTCCATGCTAGGGTGGTCAACGCCCAAATAAGCACAAAATCCACGGATGAATTCATCTTCGCCTCCACTTTAGTGGAACAGGCAGCGATATGACGGCCTGAGCTGAAATCAGTTTTAACATCTATCCCATATCTTTGGTAGAGCATTCTTTTCTCATCTTTAAAGAGTGCCACCACACTGGCTCCAACGACAAGTAAAGTCGGCATGGTACTGGAGATCTTGAGATGAAAGGAACTGCTTCAGAAACTTGAGATAGACAGCAGCTGCGTAAATAAATTACCATAAATTAATACAACATTTAATATACATATTATCGTGCATGTATGTGTGTTATGTTTTGCAAATTTTCTGAGTAATTGTTCTGTGATGGTTGAGACAGAAATACAGATGCATCCATACCCATCCATATATATAATACATGCCCAGGTATGTAAACATAAAATCAATGTGTTATATTTTTTAATTTACAAATGCAAATAAGTTAGAGATGGAGAAGGTAAAGTCAAGAAATAATGTATTAATTGAAACTCAATGTTTGATAGTATAAGTGTGAAAGGAGTATCTGTAGTCAGGAGGCATAGCTCGTAATGTATGATAGCTGAATACTTTTACCTAGTATAATAGGCAGAATAAACTTATAGAATTATGTAAATGTGCGTGATATAAGAGGTAAAAGTTAAGTCAGAGATTATAGAATAAGCGCGCTATAAGTCACTATATACTTATATGTCCTTACATTATGCTAAATTAAATCTTGCTTTATACTGTACATCTTGTTCATACGCATTCGCATCTTTATGATGTCAGTAATTATCAGAAAATATCAGCACGAAATATGAAAATAATGATCTCTAAAATCAACTATATTATTATTAAACAAACTTTTTTTTACAGGATAATTAATAATATCTATAAAACAATGATAATAATTTCTTATCTCCCAGAATCAGATAATCTCTATTGGCTCAATAAGGACAGAGTTTCTTTTGCATAAGAGTTGTGAAAGAATCAATTTATTCAGATTTTTGGATGTAGTCTCCTTTTCATTATCATCATGGACATCAACGTAGAAAACTCTTTACACCAATACTGAAAGAAGAGTTATACATACTAAACCCCTGATTTAATCACTTATCGAATAATAACCGTTATCTGAGTTATCAGAAGCAGGTCATGAAGTCTTCACTTGACTAGCTGGCCATTATATAAATCAAAGAGAGATAACAAAAACTAGCCATATTAGTAACTATTATATATATATATATATATAACAATATATGTAATTCTTATTACACCTTGAAGTTCATTCTTCATATCCTTTTGTGACTGACTGTAAGTGATGATATCTGTACTGAACTGATTATACTGAGTGGACTGAGATACTGATCTATATGACATGACTGAGTAAGTGTCTTGATACCTCGATGATCTGAGGACTGAACCTACTATAATAATATACTTAGTATCTTACTTATTTGAATTTATGATCTTATCTATTTACTACTCATTACATAACTAAAGATACAACAATATTGCTTTTATGATGAACACATTTGGATATATAATTTAATTATCCACTCCAGAAGTTAGTGGCGAAACATGTACCACACAAATCAGCGCATATCTCTTGCTGTATGCGATGCGCAATATTGACTACATCCGTAGGCTGCGTGCAGTCATCGTCTACTTATTATGTAGTCATGGTTCTCTTTGCTAGGACCATCTGCTGCTTGTGAGACATTTTGTCTCTGAGGAGACTATCGGTAAAACCACCTATCCTCATCATTGTAGTTCCCACATGATGTGAATAACAACTCTCAGTCCACAGGCTA
>JABUQX010024532.1:0-47129 GCA_015478945.1 Trachelipus rathkii | reverse complement strand
TGCATGAAGTAAATAACACTAAAGTATAATTAATAAAATAAAACATAAATGTTTTAATAAATTATACGTTTATACTTATAACGTTGCGAGTGTGCGTGTGTGTGTGTGTGTGTGTGTTGACGTGTGTGGTTGTGTGTGTATGTGTGTTCTGAATAATAATTAACAATAGGATTGAAGTAAATAACACTAAGATATAATAATAAAAATAAAATAATAAAAATAATAAAAATAATAATAAAGATAAATAAAAATAATAATAAAATAAATAAAAAAGTTATTAAAACAAATAAAAAAACATAATGTTAAATAAATATGTGAGTTAAAGTAGTAAAATGTTTAAGTATGAAATAAAAATGAATGATCATAGTATATTGAAAAGAAATTCTTTGAAATGCTTATAAGTATGAAATAAAAATGAATGAATCGTAGATATATATATATATTTCATTCGCGAGGAAATATTGCGCCTGCGGGCCCCGCGGCGGGCGGAAACGCGGAAATATTGCGCCTGCGGCGCACGCGCGGGCGGGGACGTTGGCGGGATCGCACACACGGTGCGGAGGTTGGCTGCCTTGCGGAGTGGGCTCATTGCTGAAGCCTGGTGGTTTAGCTTATGAACTAGAGGGAAGACAACTCCGACCAATCACAAGTTAGGAAAACATTTCCTTACTTAACCTGCTTAAAGGATCTTACCGATCCAGCATGTTCAGTTTGAAATATTTTAATTTTAAAATAAATAATAACAATGATTCTGTGTCTTATTACTGGAAATATACCTTATTGACCTGGTATATAGGATTAAAATTAGGCCCGTCTACAAGGGAAAGGGTTACTTCCTAAAATTTAGGCCTAAATTTAGGCCTCAATTTAGGATATTGCAAAACATTTTACAGAAAAAGGTCAGTTTGAAATATATTTTGACCTGAAATTTAGGACTTAAATCGCCCGGGATACAAAAAGGCATTATCCTAAATTTAGGCCTTAAAGTAAAGTATATTTCAACACATTTTTCTACAGAGAGAGCGTCAGTTTCCGATATTCTGTAAAAGAGAGTGCGGTTCGTGTGTTTCTCTCCGTGATTGGATTGTCAATGTACATAGAAAATATTAACTAATTAATAAAGAAACCAGCAAATTATTTAATAAAACTTTGAAATTATTTTAGTTAACATCGAGCGAATAATATAAATATGTAAGTAAATAATCTGTTATTTTTAAAATAAAAACTTAGAATGATTTTAATAAATACATGTTTTTTAGCAGAGAAGAACTTATTTGTTATTTTATATACTTATTACATGGGCTAAAGATAATTGATATAAAGCAGTAAGTCAATAGAACAAAACGTGGCATAGCTTGAGGTAGAGGGGTGCTTAGGGGCTGGCCTTTACTGATTTACTGATTTATGCTTTATAAGGTACGTAAAATATATATGTTTTTTAATAAAATATCATAAAATTTAGTAAAAAGTTATTTAAAACTTGATGCTTATAAAATTTATAAACAAAAAGTATTAACAGTTAAAAAAAAAAAAAAAAAAAAAAAAAAAAAAAAAAAAAAAAAATTAATAAATTCTTTGTTTCAATATAATGATTGATTTATTATAGAAGTTTTAAGAAACTTTGAAATAATTTTAGTTAATTTGAATGAGTAATATAAATGTACGTGCTTAATTTAAAACAAAATGTTTTAATAAATTATACGATATGTGTGTAAGTGATGTGGGGTGAATTGTGTGTGTGTGTGTGTGTGTGTGTGTGTGTGTTGTGTGTGCTGTGTTTGTGTGTGGTGTTGTTAATGTGTGTTCTATAATAATAATAACAATAGGCATGAAGTAATAAACACAAAGTTAATAAAAATAATTAAAAAAATTTAATAAAATAAAATAATAAAAATAAAAATAATAATAAAATAATAAAAATTAAAATAATAATAAAAAATAATAATAAAAATAAATAAAAAGTTAATTAAAAAAAAAATAAAAAACATAATGTTAATAAAATATATGAGATTAAATTAGTAAAACATATGAGTTAAAAGCAGTAAAAACATGAGTTAAAGCAGAGGTAAAACATGAGAGTTAAAGCAGTAAAACATGAGTTAAAGCAGCTAAACAGTAAATCAATAGCCATACTAATCCCCTTGTTTCTAGGTAACACCTTTATTGATTTACTGATTTACTGCTTTAAGGTATGTAATGATAAAAATATGTGAGTTAAAGCAGAAAAACACATAAAACAGCAGTAAAACATGAGTTAAAGCAGATAAACATGAGTAAAGCAGGAAAGCAGTAAAACAAAAGCATACTTAATCCCTTTTAGGTGTTAGTAACACCTCTATTGATTTACTGATTTACTGCTTTAAGGATGTAAAAATGCAAAAATATATGATTAAAGCAGTAAAACATATAGTTAAGAAGTAAAACATGAGTTAAGCAGTAAAACATTTGAGGTAATTAAAACAGTTAAAACCATGAGTTAAGCAGGTAAACATGAGTTAAAACAGATAAAGCGAGTAAACAAAAGCATTACTAATCCCCCCACCTAGGTGTTAGGTAACACTCTATTTGAATTTACTGATTTACTGCTTTAAAGGTATGTAAAGTATATGTTTTTTTATAAAAATTTCGTACAATTGTAGTAAAATAAAATGTTTATATATCAGGCACTCTGGTTTTTTTTCTTTCTTACAACAATTTTTTTTTTGAAAAAATTATAAATTAAAAAAGTATAAGTAAAATATAAAAGATGGCTGTAATGAGGTAAAGTTTTAGGATCCGCAAATAGTTTTTATAAAAAATGTTTAAAGTATGAAATAAAAATGAATGACCATGTAATTGAAAAGAAATTCTTTGAATAGTTTTACATTGATATCATATTATTCGTTCCGATTGCAGGGTCGCACCTGCGGGTGCGTTGTTCGACTGACTTTGTGCGGAGGGCGCATGCCGCCCCTTGGTGTTCCAATTATGACCTAGGGGAAGACATCAATATTAGCTCTGTTCTATGATGGAGGATTAGAAAGGCTAGGAAAAGGTATAGGAAAATGCCTAACTCATAGTATGGAATACATCCTAGCCAACTTATAATTACACCAATTCGCAAGTGTCTAGGGGTAAGTGTAATAAGTGTCTATGAGTGAGTGAAAGTGTAAGTGTATATGGCTAGTGTAAGTGTCTATGGGTGAGTGCATGTGTGTATAAATGTGTCATAGTGATGTGTGTATAAGTGACAATAGTGATTATGTGTGTAAAGTAAATCTTGTGTGTGAGATGTAAGTAAATACTGTGTGGTGTGTAAGTAAATCTGTGTGAGTGTGAAAGTAAATCTGTGTGAGTGTAAAGTACAATCTGTGATGTGAGTAGTAAATCTGACGTGAAGTGTTAAGTTAAATCTGTGTTGTGAAAGTAGAATCTGTGATGAGTAAGTAAATTATGTGCTGATTGTAAGTAAATCTGTGATATATATATATATATATATATATTATATTATATATTATATATATATACTATATAATATAATATATAAAATATATATACTATAATATTAAACTATATATTATATATAATATATATATATATATATATATATATATAATATATATATATATATATATATATATATTGCCACGTGACGATTTAACTATAGTGATAGTTGGACGGACCACGTGGTACTCTCCTACTCATCTCTCTCTCTCTTCTCTTCTCTCTCCTCTCCTCTCTCTCTCTCATCTCCTCTCTCTCTCTCTCTCTCTCTCTCATCATCTCTAGAATCTGCTCTCTTCTCTCTCATCTCTCTTTTCTCTCTCTCAATTGCTGCGCATGAGCATGTTTGGTTTGTGGTTTGACTGGGGACAGTAAAAAAGCCACGTGTTAGTTCTCGATAGAGCCCTAATACCAAAAATAAAATAAAATAATTAAAATAATTACCAACGAAAAATAATTACAATAAGTAAAATAATTAAAATAATTCAAATAAAAATGAATAAAATTTTTCAAAATATTTAAGAGGATAAACAATGATAGCATCGGCTTCCACGTGTTTTTACGGTTCGAATTCAATGTAACGTGTTCACTTTGCGATTCTTCAAGACGAAGAGACGTTATAACAGAAAATAAAAAATAATTAAAAGACGTAAATAATAAAAATAATTCAAATTAAATAGTTAAAATAATTAAAATTGAAATAAAAATGATTCAAGTTAAAATTTTCGTATCTCAAAATAGGTCTAAAAGTGTAAATGCTTCGAAATGTGCCCGCAAACGAAAACTGTCTCTCTCTCTCTCTCTCTCTCTCTGCTCTCTCTCTCTCTCTCTCTCTCTCTCTCTCTCTCTTTCTCTCTCTCTCTCTCTTCTTTTTTTATATACTCTATCTATATATATATATATAATAATATTATATATATATATAATTATATATTATATATATATATATATATATATAATATATATATATATATATATATATATATATATAGAGTATATGACTACAATCTACGCGTAGCTTTATTATTTACAGAAGAATTTGCTAAGGACGATTTAAAATCTGGTAACACAAGCTTCCGCACTCGTCAAACACCGCCATAACCTAAATTTCATTTCATAAAACTCAACACATTCACTATCATTAAAAACCTATACAAAATTACAGATCAACAGAAAAACACGGAATCTATCATTATTGGGTAAGAAGTTACGAATGATATTTTTGTGAAGAGGTGAATATCAAATAGATGAAATAACCAATAAATATCTTAAAGAATCTCCCTCATTAAATAGCCTAATAAAAAAAATTTTAATCCCTCTGAAAATATTACCGAAAAATTCTCATCACTATGAAACTTCTAAAAGACGACCAAGTTGCCAACTCATTCAAGAAAAGTAGTCATAATCGGAAGAAGCATTATTTTTCAATTTCAGTCCTGACGAAGTGTGTCGCGAACGTCCACGAAAGCTCGGCTGCATTATTTATGTAATTAATCATCTATTTTACTTACTATATTGTGAATTTTATTTGTGAATTCTAAGTGTGTTCGTTATTTATTAAATGTTATAAAAATTATCATCTCTGTTAAAAACCTCAAGGGGGAAAGCAAATTTTTATGTAATATAAAAAAATATATATATATATATATATATAATATATATTATATATATATATATATATATATATATATAATATATATATATATATATAATATATATATATATATATTATATTATTATTATTTATTATTATTATTATTATTATTATTATTATTATTATTATTATTATTATTATTATTAAACTTCGATTCTCAATTCTTATCTATACCTGAAAATTAAATTATATATTCTCTCAATTCGTAGCGCTGGACGTGTGGGTAAAAGGTCAGGGATTTGCCTTGGTGGTGAGAGGTCGAGTTCTATTTTGAAATATGGCCCGGATAGAACTCGAAGCGGTGAAGACGATAAGGCTTGAGGTAGTAAGGAAGGTTAAGAACAGATGAAAAGGGACGGTGGAGTAAGAACAGATGAAAAGGGACGGTGGAAAATCGTGAGTCATGACCACGTGGGCGCAGGTGTGTGTGTGTGTGTGTGTGTGTGTGTGTGTGTGTGTGTGTGCAGATGGGTGGCGGGACGGGTCTGGTGGGACGGGATACAAGGAGGGATGGGACACAAGGCGTGCGGATGTGAACCTATGCGGATGTGAACCTACGGTTCAGGTGGGATGGGAAACGCGCCGGGCGGGAACGCGGCTGCAGAAACGCGGCGGGCTTGCGGCTTGCACCTGAGGGTGCGGCGGATTCGAAACAACAAGGTTAAGACATCAAAAAATAGGGCTAAGACCCTAAAGGGTGGCCAAAAATTAGGGTGGGCCAAAATTGACCCATGGAAGACCAAAGGGTTGGTCGAAAAAATTAGGGTGGGGTACGTACAACGGTTGCTTACGCAACCGTTTGGCGCAACCCTTCTTCGAAGGGTTGCAAAAATTAGGGTTGCCAAAAAAATTTAGGGTTGCCAAAAAATTAGGGTTGCCAAAAAAATTACCGTGGGCCAAAATTGACCAATGGAAGACCAAAGGGTTGGTCGGAAAAGGTCTAGGCCCAAAAAGGTCTAGGCCCAAAAAGGTCAATGCCCAAAAAGGTCAAGGCCCAAAAAGGTCAAGGTCAGGTAAAAATTCGAGCTCGAAAAAGGTCAAGGTCAGGTAAAAATACCGTTGGTCAAAATGACCAGCGGTGTCCGGAATCCCCCCCTACTACTCTTCCTTCCTTCCTTCCTTCCTTCCTTCCTTCCTTCCTTCCTTCCTTCCTTCCTTCCTTCCTTCTTCCTTTCTTCCTCTTCTTCCTTCCTTCCTTTTCCTTCCTTCCTTCCTTCCTTCCTTCCTTCCTTCCTTCCTTCCTTCCTTCCTTCCTTCCTTCCTTCCTTCCTTCCAAAGCTTCGTATTTTGATTTTAATATTAAGTTTTATTACATTTCCTTCCTTCCTTCTTTCCTTCCTTCCTTCCTTCCTTCCTTCCTTCCTTCCTTCCTTCCTTATTCTCCTCCTGCAACTAATAAATAAACAAATATTGGTGTTGTTCACCTATTTTATCTCTATTTTAATCTTTGAACACATTATACTATGAATGGACAGAGTCTTTCCTTGTCCGTATGTTTTAGGGGTCGCAGGGAACTTCACCATTCCGCTTAAGGGTGTTTAAATGCCATTAAATCTCGAATAAATCTCCCCTAATGTTCCTTTTTGGTATCTGATCAACTCCTTTAAGGAATTAGAAGCCCCTATTGAATTTTCAGAGTCCCTCATTGCTTGGAATGATTGGGGTTCCGAAGTACCTTGCCAATCGATTAACGATACCGAGATCCTGTTTTAAATTACCAGCCTATTCAGTCAACCCGATTATGAGTGATGGGACCTTCTTTGAAAGAGATGATGTCTCTCATTACCTATATCCATTGCTCACCAATCACCATGAGTCTCACAGACCCACTCTAGTCGTTGCTCGTTGCCGCAAGCTACTAATCACAAACTTCCACCCTGCCTGTTGAGTCTTTCTTGGCTTTCATAACTTTCGCATTCTTTGTTTATTTGCCATTTTTTGGCGTTATTTTCTTTTATATTTTCTTTTTATATTTTCGATCTTTCAGTTTATTATTTTAAGCTCAAAAAATATTTTTATACTTTTTATTTTGTTTTATTTTATATTTTTATTTTTAAATTTAATAGTTTTCTTTTCAACTTTTTGTTTTTTATCTTTTCATTATTATTATTATTTTTCATTTTTTTTAAATTTTAAATTTTCTTTACATTTTTTTTTCAAACTTAAATGTTTTTCAGTGAGATTTTTTTATTTAATTGCAATTTTATAATTTAGTTTAATTTTGCAATGCTATTATTAGGCAAATATTGCATATCTACTTTATATTATTGTAAAGATGTAAAGAAAATTTAAAATTTAAAAAAAATGAAAAATAATAATAATAATGAAAAGATAAAAAACAAAAAGTTGAAAAGAAAACTATTAAATTTAAAAATAAAAATATAAAATAAAACAAAATAAAAAGTATAAAAATATTTTTTGAGCTTAAAATAATAAACTGAAAGATCGAAAATATAAAAAGAAAATATAAAAGAAAATAACGCCAAAAAATGGCAAATAAACAAAGAATGCGAAAGTTATGAAAGCCAAGAAAGACTAGGCAAATATTGCATATCTACTTTATATTATTAGCTCACCATGCATTCACTAGAGGTAACGTAAAACTGAACTGAAAATTAGAGCTCTCGCTTATAATCTATCAAGTTGCTAAACTACATTAGGCACCTTGATAGCTAATAGTTGTCATTTAGCTGTTAGCTTAACAATGAATATGAATTTATCGGACTTGGTAGACGCAAACCTCACTTTATTTCAAACATTATGAAGAATACAGGATCTCTCTCTCTCTCTCTCTCTCTCTCTCTTCTCTCTCTCTTCTCTCTCTCTCTCTCTCTCTTCCCCTCTTTCTCTCTCTCTCCACACACACACACACACACACACACACACACCACACACACACACACACACACACACACAAAATCATGTAAATAAATGAAGATTCGATGAAGTAATTCTGATCATCTTCTAGGTAAAATGGTCCAACCACTATACGTTATTAAACAGTTACAATTTATAATCTTGCAAAGGTCATACTGAGCACCGGATTTTCAAAGGTTAGTGACCTATAACAATAGTTTGACAATTGAAAGCAAATAACCGGTCATTAAACTAGTAACAAATAAAACCCAACCAGTCAGAGGAGCTGATTTAACGTCATCATATAGCGTGTTATTAGTGAGCCTACGTTTTTGGTGGCATGTCGTATCATCATAGTTAGACTAGAGTGGAAATGGGGGAATATGATGATATTTCAGTTTGCACTTTTAGCGAGATTATCTCCTAGCAAGAACTTAAAGCGTAATCATCTTGCGTATATGATGGTGAACTAATGTATCTAGACATTGTTTCAATTCATTATCTACGACTGCAATTTTTTTTTTTTGGGGGGGGGGAAATCGAAATGACTGAATTTTGCTTCGTCAGTGAGACTGCTATAAAACAATATAAGGATTTAAAAAAAATAGCATTATTTTGAAAGAACGTTTTGTTGTAATTTACTAAAACACACCTTGTGACTTTCTGGATTTTCTCAATTTTCAAACATGTTCAAAAAAATTATAGGTCTAAATCATTGTAGCATCACTGATTTCTTATCTCATCAGAGATTTGTTTAAATTGATTATATATTTTTATATTATGACGTAGTTGAAGTAAATTCAGTTGTGAATATTCGGAATAGGCTTTGCTTCAAGAACGTTATAATTTATTTTAGAATGGCTGTATATTTTTTAAAGGATAAATAAAGAATTTGTTTACTAGGTGCTTTAGAGGTAAGAAAGGATGCTACTTTATTAAAATTTAATCGCTTTTGAACTACAGGCCAAACAATGCATAAAATATTTTTGCTGTTCTAATTTGAATTTAGTATTGATTTTTTTTCTTTTTAAAATCAACATTTCATTCGGGAGAGTGCTCATAGATACTTAAATTCTGAAAGAATTAAGAAAATATATTAAAAAGAGCCGGTTATAGTTGATAACTTTCTATATCAATATTCCGTGATTAATTAAACTTAAATTACATAGCTTGTAAATAATTTATACTAGAAGATGTCAGTGGTATATAGGGCAACTTCGTAGACACATTTTGTAGACAGGCGAACATTCGACACTAAGCGAATATTTAGTGTTATTTAGAATTTTTAATGTTTAATTAACGCTTGATTCGTCAAATTATGAAATTTCAAGGTCAATAAAATCTTTTTTAAAAGTTTCCAAGTTAAAGAAAACCAATTTCAGAAGTTTCAAATCTCAATTAGAGTCTATACTCCTCCAAACGTGGGAGGTGGGTGGGTTTCCTTGAAGATCTCAATAGGATTTAAAATGGTAGTGAAGCCATTTCCAACAGTTTCATTCGATTTATCATGGTCTGTTACCCACAGATTGACATTTAAATTGACTTTCTACTAACTCTGTTTTTGTAGATACACATAATAAGAATATTCGATAGTATTCAAAATAATCCCAATGTAGTTTGGTACCGGTTACTGAGGGGGGCTAGATCTAGCAACCTTTAGTGATTTATATCCCTAACTATTTAGGAGGTTTAGAGACTTCTAATCAATACCAAAACTCATAACCCTAATTGGGACGTCATTACCTCGACGTAAACGAGGTTTGGGTTCTGCACTCCTCCCCACCACCCACCAAATCCAAGAGGCGAGTGTAAGCCCCTAAAAATAGGGTCTAGTGGCTACGACACCATCTAAAATAAAAAATAGGGAAGTAAATAAATTAATTAATATATACCAATATATGTTTATACCCTACGCAGCTCAGTACTCAGTAGGAGGGCATGTAGACCCGAAAAGTGGGGGCATTTTATACGCCAATGTAATAGGTTGTAGTCCCTTCAATGAATCCTTATGAGAGTCGGAGTCGTAGTCAGAGTCGGAATCGGAGCAGGAGCAGGAGCATGAGCCAGAGCCGAATCCTGAGTCGCAGCTGAAAGCAAACATATAGTTTGACATGTGATGTGTCAATCTAACCCGATTTTGTTGGTTTCAGACATCTAAGGGTGTTTAAAAACCTCCAAAATGGGAATTAGAAGGAAATAAAGGAGAAACTCTAAAGAAAAAACGCGAGGAGAACTTGAGCGACACAACAACGATTAAGGAGAAGGATCCCAAAAGGAATCAGATACGGTAAGGCAGCCATGTGGAGTGTAGGATGGTTTCGGAAAAATGGGGTCCCACCTTTAAAAATAAAATTGAAAGGAAAATCGTATTATGATTGCCCATACACATGGTTATCAGAGCAACCAGACCCTAAATATGCTGACTCTCGATCTTCTACATTATAGGGACCGTTTCATCTGTTATTTATAACGACACTTGAATTTTTATTATTATCTCTCTATATATATTATATATATATATATATATATATATATATATATATATATATATATATATATATATATATATATATATATATACTATATATATATTTTTTACCCCATACCTCGTCTAACATAACCTAACCTAACCGAGCCTAACCGTATCTAACAAACAATATTATCATTCATTCCAAGTAGCAATACTTTATGTAACCTGACTTTATATAAAGTACCTGTTCACATAACTGACCCTGTTCTAACGTGCACTTGACATTGCACATTGTATGCCGTTTTCTTTTTTTGAACGTTAACTTTAATATTTAAATATATTTTCTTTTAAGTTGTAACATTTATAATTGAATATCTTTTCATAAATTTATTTTTATTTTATTTATATATCGTTTTCTTTTCAACCTTAGACTTTTATATTTTTAATATATTCCTTTTAAGCATAAAAATTTATATTATTATTATTATTATTATTATTATTATTATTATTATTATTATTATTATTATTATTATTATTATTATTATTATTATTATTATTATTATTATTATTATTATTATTATTATTATTATTATTATTATTATTATTATTATTATTATTATTATTATTTTCTTTTTTTTAATTTTTATTAATAGTAAAATTTTTAATTTTTGTTTTTATTTTATTTTTTATTAAAAATTTGTGTTTTATTTAAAAAAAATCTTTTTTATTTTTATAACGTAAAAAAAATATTAATTTATTGACCGTAAAGCAGTAACACAAATCACCCACCCTCAGCCCCAACTTTGGATATGATTTAATGATTTATGTTTTGATGATTTAATGATTTCAGTAAATGAACACTCATTCCTATTATTACATAAAAACATTACCGCTTTTCCTTCTGTAATCGTTACCTTAATTAATATTTTTCTTAAGCTGTGACTTTAATAATTTTATAACCTTGTTCTTTTCAATCCCAGACATTAATATTCATATTTTTTGTTAAGAAACTTTACTTTTATATTTTTGTTTGTTACTTTTTAATTTTTTTTTTATTTTATGTTTTATTTTACATTTATTGTTTTGAGTGCAAATTTTTATATTTTTTTATGTTTTATTTTACATTTTTAAGTATTTTATTTTATTTTTTTTTTTAAAATGTGTATTCTTTTAAAGTTTATTTTCTATTTTTTGTTAACTTTTTTTTATATTTTTACTAGAAAATATCACTTCATCACTTAATCCCAAGCATACCATTCCCATCTCACCCCAATCTTGGATATGATTTAATGAATTAAGTACATGAATTCTTATTCCTGTTACTACATAAACGGTTTATCTTAGGTATTATGTTAACAGTAATTGATTGATCAAAGTTTTTTAAGCAATGCTCCTACTCCAGCTCCGTTTCCGACTCCTCACAATAATAATATTCTGTAGAGGCCACAGCCTATTCTCATATTTATTTGTTTATTTTCCTTTAAAAAAAATGGGGTAGTATGAACCCCAATAAAAAAAACACTAATTTATATCATTTAATTTATTTATTACTTCATTTTCGGTAGTGTCGGGACCCAAGTCTCGTCTACGACGAGATAATGACGTCCCAAGTGGGCTTTAGAGCTTGGGTGGGGATTGGAAGTTTCAAAACTCCTTAAATAGAGTGAGATATAAATAGCTAAAGGTTGCTAGACATGGCCACCTTCCGCAACTGTTATCCAATTACAGTGAGATTATTATGAACACTATTGATTATGAAAAACTGTGTATCAATACAACCAGAGCTCGTAAAAAGTCGATTTAAACATAAATCTAGGGGTAAAAGACCATGAGAAATCTATTGCAGCCATAAGAGAATGTCTCCCTTCAATTTTAAACCTTATAAAGACCTTCAAAGAAACCCATGTCCTCATTTTGGGGAGTATAGACCCAAACTGAGGCTCCAAAATTCCAAAAATGGTCTTTCTGACCTTGGAAACCTTTAAAAACAGTCTTCTCGACCTCGAAAATCCATAATTTGACGATTCAAGAGCAAAAGCCCTAAAAATGCAAAGAAGCACAAACTGTTTGCCTAGTGCCGAATGTTCGTCTATCTACGAATTATGTCTACGAAGTCGCCCCGAATACTACTGATGATACAGAAATTTCTACTTCCACCTATGAATAAATTAAAATTATTTTTTATAAAATAATTTATTTAAAAAGATTAGAATAATGCATTTTGTGTGGTTACAATAAGGTTTAAGCATTAATGTTTATCTTAAGTTTGATTATAAACTTTACACAATCTTTAAAAATGTTCTTGAATTTGGTTCATAAAATTAGGTAAATTTAATGTCAAGAACATATGAAATAACTGAATGCATTGCATAAGTTCATATATGGTGTCGACCTTATGTATTCTGGAACTCGAATTTCCAATTGGAAACTCTGATTTCCATTTGGAATTTCAAATTTCAAGCTAGAAATTTACGTTGACCTTAGATTGTATGGTGAATCAATATGAAAAAATTCAATAAGTAATTGTTTAATAATAGCATAATATATAAGATAAACATGTAAATATTAAAAAGAAATAATTGTTAAATGAAATATTTCAGCTTGAGACAGAAAATTAAAAAATTTAAATCAAAATTTAAAAGATAAAATAATGTTGGTTTGAAATAAAAAAAAAAAATAAAAGAAAAAATATGTATGGTTCTAAATAAAAGATTTAAAATAAAAACAGGATTAAAAATATCAAATAATTATTTAAAAATTATAAAAAATACAATATTTTTTTCACAAATGTTAATTCCTTATATATATATATATATATAATATATATATATATATATATATATTATATATATATATATATATATATATATAATATATTATATATATATATATATATATATATTATTATATAATATATATATATATATATAATATATATAATATATTATAGTATATATATCTTTTTCCTTTATTTAAAATCTTCTCATTTCCCACATATGAGAGTAGGGTGCGTAATATACACGGAAATAGGATAGTTAAGTAGAAGAGAATGACGTAAGTCGAAAGTCGAGCTAGTCGCAGCCAAAAATCCACTCTAGGGTTCCACAACAAATGTGGTATCTCGTCAATGTATGGTTCATCCCCTGGGCCAATCTCACAACAATACCGCATACCCCCTCACAAAACCCCGCCATTCACTCTTATTAAGCGCCTTTCTTCTCGCCTCTACCAAACTCACATTCTTTTCCTTCAGACAATCTATTACTGACTCAATCCATTTTTCCTTTGTTTCCCCAGTCGGTCGATTCCCAGAATACTCACCATTACACATCCGCTACCCGCTTAACCAACCGACTATCATTTATCCTTTCCATATGACCAAACCATCATAATACACACTCATATAATCTCTCATTTACGCCTTTGTTTACACCACACAATTACCTAGCACGTTCAATCCTCATTTTATCAATTCTTCTCACACCTAACACTCCCCTAAGGTTATCCATCTCAACATATTGCACCTTAGATCTACGCCGCTCATTCCACACAATTGTTTCACTACTATGCGTCATGTTCTTCTACTTAACTATTCTCTTTCCGTGCATGTTATGCAATTACTCCCATCTGTTGGAAAAGAAAGGATTATAAATCGGCTGAACATATGCTCGCTTCCAGCACTGAGGAAAAGTATTAGTATTAAAGCATAGAGAGTAGAGTTGAACGAGGACAGGCGCCGGCTCACAAGCAAACTCGCTCAAAACACGGGATAAATGCCATCAGAGTCACTAGTCATTCTGACGTTCATAGAACTCATTATTTCATGCACCCAACCATGAGTAATGACAGGTAGAGTCATGGGACACCTGAGGGGAGAAGGAGTTGGAGAAGGGGTGAAAGACATATTTACAAAGGTTATTTGAGATGCTTTTGGCAAGAGAACAGAAATTTTTATCAGTAGGAGAAACAAGAAAGTCAGCGCACTTCCTTTTAGTGAACGCACTCTTAGCCTGATGAATAATATCCCTGTAACAATTCCGGGTAGAATGAAATTAAGTCAAAGAGATAGAAGATCAAGAGTTTTTCCCACGACCGATAAGCCTTGTCTAGCTTCTGGACGGCACGAGAACAAATGTCAGTGGATTTTAGGGAGAAAATGATTTAGTTGAAGTTGGAATGAACCTGCTCATTCGTCCGGTAATCACGGCACCTACCTTTTCAACAGAGATTGAGGTGTCTTCCGGAACAAAACGGGAATCATTCCAACGGTACTTAGCGAAGAAGCGACGCAATACCCCCCCAATTAGCCCAATTAAAGTGCCAAAAAGTTCGTTTAGGATAGGGTGGAGCTGCTTTAGATAAAGTGTTATACTTAAGAACTACAAGATTGTGTTCAGAGTTACCGATAGCAAAGAAAATGGTGTATTTTTGGAGAGGAGAAGTGGTGAAGCACAAGCCAAGAAGTTCAAGAATTGGTTAGGACGATCTGGGATGTGTGTAGGTTCTTTAATCAACTGTTCCAGATCGTTGAGAATACTGAACATTTTGGCCCCTTTTCCACCTATGAGATGAGCCTAACCGTTCAATGCGGTGTACGTTGAAGTTTCCTAAGTAGAGGACCTCGGCATTTGGATGAGAAAAAGTAACAGTCTCATGAGAAGTAGTAAAATATTTAAAAAAAAAAACGGAAAATCTGTTCCATTCGGAGAAAAGGAGCATAAATACAAGATAATGGTAGTAGTAGGAAGACAGATTTTAAGCCATAGAACATAGAAATTAGGAGATTCAAGATTTTCGAGACGTATTACAGGAGTTTTTATGTTTATATTGTAAAATAAGTTATTGTTATAAGTTATATAGATTTACGTTTAGGTTATTAGAGAAGAAATCTCTGGCCAGCTGGGCCTCAGACAGAAGTAAAATATTAGGAATGAGAGGTAGAAAGGTGGTGTTCAATAGATTCGTGATTAATACGAAGGTTACGGACATTAGCAAAGTCTATAGAAAACCCGCCCGTACATCATCCCCACCACACCCCCGGCCTCGTGACCTCTCTACTGCATAACCCTTTATTAAAATAAATCAGAATGTAAATATAAACTTACAAAAAAATGCGGTAAAATAAATACAGTAACTAAAACCTATTACCTAATATAAATGACCTAACACTTAAAAAAAAATCTATTTCTAGCGACTAACTATACTATCATCTAAAGCTCTAAATTAAATTAGATCAGTAAAAAAACTTTTAAACCTTAAAAGCAACTTATCTTGAAAGTTAATGTCCCATGTCTTTACAAATATTAAATTTTTTTTTTTTTGTAAAAATACTTCATATGATTAATATAAAGACTTAGACGCTAAATAAACACTGATAGATAAACTAAACTCAAGTACAACAAACACTGACAGCGAAGATAACACTAATACATCTTCGCTCTACGAGGATATATATATATATATATATATATATATATATATATTATATAATATATATATATATTATATATAATATAATATATATATATATATATATTATAATAATTATATATAATATATATATAATATATATATATAATATATATATTATATATTAGATAATAAATATATTATATATATATAATATATATATATATATATTATAGATATTATATATATATATATATTTATAATATTATATTATATATATATGATATTATATATATATATCTATATAGATATATATATATATATATATATATTATATTTATATATATGTTCAAGGGGATTAAAAAAAAAGAAAATGGGATTTTATAGTATATAATGAAGGATTTTACGAATTTTCCAATATTTTTTTAATAAAAAGAATTTTAATATTTTATATTGAGTTGGAAAGTTTAATATATATATATATATATATATATATATATTAATATATATATATAAATATATATATTATATTATATATTATATATATTATATATATATTATAATTATATATATAATATATATGGTCAGCCTCCAGATAAGAGACGCACATAGCTAAAAAACTACGATAGTACACTAAAATTGAATCGATTTTTGGATCACGAGCAATTTTAGTACGAAAGTACAAAATAAATTAAAACATAAAAATAAAAAAAATTAAATAACATTGCTAGGATATACGAAAAGTTTATTAGATTACAACGGCAGAAATAATGTTGTTGACCAGATATATTTGGCATTCTTATAACAATGAGCAGTTGTTAGGTATTTTACCGTATTACGGTTTAATACTAACCTAAACATATATATATTATTATACAGTAGATAGTATTATATATTATATATATATAATTATTATATTATAATATATATATTATATATATAGTATATTAATATATATATATTATATATATATAGTATATATATGCACGTGGAGATGGCAAAGATTCACCAGAATGAGTAGTTTTCAAAAGACTTTCGTCTTCATAAATCGAGTTGCAGAGACGCTAAGATCCAATTTTGACAAGATTTAATTATTATTAGAAGTTTTATGTTATTTTTTTATTTTATTTTATTTATTTATTTTTTTTTTCGCTATTCCGTATATAGAATGAAATCTTCCTGTTTAGATGTTAGCTATTGTTAGTTTTTTTAACTATGTGCGTGGCTAATCTGGAGACTGGCCTATATATATATATAATATATTAAATAATATATATATATATTAATAATATATATATATATATTTATTATATATATATATATATTATATATATATATATATATTATATCTTTTAATATATATATGTATATATATATATAATTATATATATATCAAAATACACAATTTACTCGCCGCAGTGCGAGAAAGTTTTTATAGGGCACCGATCGCGGCTCAGCGGCATTTTTAGCAAAGCCCTTGCAAGGAGCGGCTCTGCCATGATGTTTGCCAACCTGCTTTGATTCTACCTATATGGTATTGTTTTAGTTCAGTTTTCATTTTACATCAGTAAATACTCATGAAAATATTATTTAATTACAAGATAAAAATTTGAAAAGTGAAAGATAATATATATAAATTTATATATTATATACTATATATATATATATATATATATATATATATACTATATATTATGATATAGTATATATATATATATAATATATATTATATATATATATATATACTATATATATATTAAATTATAAAATATTTATATATACGTTGCAGAAAAACTAAATATCTGCAAATATATATATATATATATATTATTATATATATATATAATATATATATATATTATATATATATATATATATTTGCTCTTCTTATTAGATTTTTAATTATTCTATCCAAAATTTCATGTAAATAATGTAAATATATTTGTAAGTTTCGCTGCAAATCGGAATTACAGAATTTAAGTTTTTGACTTAAAATTATATATATAACGAACTCATTCATCTAAATATCTGCAAACAAGTATATATATATTATTATATTAATAATTATATATTATATATATATATATATAATATATATTTATAATATATATATATATTATATAAATATATACACTGTATATTAGTTTGCTTTACTTTGTCGCCCTCCCCTCCCATCCTACGAGAAGCAGGCGACTTCGTGGTAACTCGCCGCCATCTTCGTCCGCCGCAGAGATCCGATAGTTTAGTGTAGTGAAATTGCTTCTGATGCCTTCCCACTAAAGCAGGGCAATCTATAATGAGATGTTTTGTGTTGTCGATGGTTTGGGAATGGTATCTTTGGTAGTATATCAATATCAAATTTGTATTCCTGAAGGGAGGGTTGGTGCCCAGAGAGGAGCCGTGAAAGCATCACCCATGTTTGGCGGTCCAAAGTTTGTTCCTATTTGAAAATTTCAGGGGGATGTGCTTGGAGTATGGTATTGTTTGTTGTGATGTAGAAATAGTTTCTTGGGTTAACTGTAGCTTGTGAATGTTTAAGGATTATTGGGTGTTGGGGGTTGACAGATTGTTGTATATAATAGAGTAGTATTTTTCTCTCTAGGTGGAGGGGGTTGTAATAGTGCTTAATGTAGGGGATGATCTATTGAGAGTGATTTACTATAGAATTGACATCCCATAAGGTCGAGATGGGCCCCTATTGGTAGTATTTTTGTTTCAGTTTGAAGGCGCTGTTTAGGCGTGGTGGTAAAGCATCCAGTTATTATTAAGAGGGCTTTTTTTTGGACTACTTCCACTTTATGAATGTTAGATTTTGATATTGTTTGGGCCCAGGAGGGCGATGCGTAGTTTAGAAAGGGGCGAAGATATTGACTGTATACTATAAAATTGGTTCTTCATGTTGGCCATGGTAGTTCCTGTTAATGCCTTCAAAGCGTTTAACTTATGTGAGGCTTTTAACGTGATGTTGTTTATGTGGGGGAGGGCGAATGTCATATGTTTATTAAATGTCAATCCTAAGATAGTTGGTTGTCTTTTAAGAGATAATCTATTATTTGAAAGATGAACTGTTGGATGTTTATCTGATTCTCTTTATCTGGTGTGAATAATGTAATTAAGGATTTTTGGGGTGAGGCTGGCATTCTATCAACTATCAGCCACTGAACCAGTTGTCCTATAGAATGTTGTAGTTCTCTGCGCTCAGTGTCTATGAAGGGGTATTGAGCGGTAATGGTTAGATCATCTGCATAGCTACTAATTTTTATATAAAGGGAGGTGGTGATTATGAGATTATGGCTCCTTGAGGGACAACGTTATATAGTTTGTGTGTATGCACGGGAGGAGTGTCGTCCTTGTATATCTTTAGCTGTACATCCCTATAGGAAGTTTGCTACTATTTTTTGTCTTTAGTTGGCATGTTAGTATTTAATATTTTATTTATTAAAATATTTCTGGGGACTGAATCGAATGCCTTGCTGATATCTATTGAAATTAGATAGGTGAGAGAGGGGGGAGGATTTTGGTTAAAGCCATCCAGAATATGTTGTGTTAAATTAGTTAGGAGAGTGGTTATGGAATGTTTTTGCTTAAATCCATGATGTGTGTTAGATAGAGGAATGGAGTGTAGGATTCTATTGAGTATTTATTTTTCCACTACTTTGAATATTGCAAGGAGCACTGAAATTAGTCTGTATGAAGCGGGATTGTTAGGTGGTTTACCTATATTTAGTGTAGGAATTACATTGGCTTGTTTCCAGAGAGGAGGGAGAGTATTAGCTTGCCATGCAGTATTAAATATTTGGGTGAGGTATCCGATAGCTTTCGTTCCTAAATGTTTGGGGTGGATATTAGATATTTGGTCTGGGCCTACGCTTGTGAAATTTTTAGTTTTTTAATTATGTTAAGTACTTCTGGGAGGGTGGAGGGGTCTTCTTGATTGGCTTTTAATTTTTTAACCGTTTAATTATGTCTATTAGTGAAGATTGTGGATTTATGGCTAATTTTTGAATAGTGTAACAGATGATATTGCATTGATTTTTTGACTAGGATATATATATATATATATATATATATATAATATATATATATATATATATATATTATATATATATATATATATATATATATATATATATATATATATATATAGATATTATATATTATATATATATACAATATAGTATATATAATATTATATATATTATATATATATATATATACATATATATATATATATATATTATTTATAATATATATTATATATATATATATTATATATATATTATATCATATATATATATGTATGTATATATATTATAATATAATATATATATATATTATATATATATATATATATTTATATATTATATATTATATAATATAATATATATATATAAATATATATATATATATATATATTATTTCCTCCGGTGGTCAAAGTCTTACCAATTATAACCAAGAGTTGTCGAGTTGCTGAGGCAGGTCGACATGCCTAGATGCACGGTGTTTGAAAGTGTGTAAATGAAAGGTTGTTGAAAATGGTTGAAGAGGAGAATATTTCAGACTTACGAGTGGAGTACATGTAAGATTGAGCAAAGCGGTCAAGTCTGAGGTCAAAGAGTTGCATAGAGAAGGAAGAAGACTGTGTAGAAAGGGGTTCCCACGAACCCTTTTCAATGGAGGTGGTATGCGATTGAAGAGTTCAGAAGAGCAGTGTCCGTCGTAATAGTGATAGAATACAGAGAGTGATACAACAATATGACGTTTAGAAAGAGAGTAGAAAGAGTTAGCAAGAGCAGGAGAGTTTATAAAAAAAACAAGACTTCACCTTTTCAAGAAGAGCTGTATTAGTGGAACATCCCATATGTGTGAGGCATACTCAATACAGGTGCAAACGACATCCCTATAAAGAACAATCAAATGGGGTGGAGTGAAGAAATTCTGAAGGCTCCTCTGAACACCCAACCTCTTAGAAGCTCATTTAGAAAGAGAAATTATGTTATTCTTGCGATTTGGGTCACGAGAAAAAGGAACACCAAGATTATTAAGGACAGATGAAAGTTAGAGTTGTGTGTTTTTGAAGATGTTATAGTTTTGTGAAAGATTATGATTAGTAGATAGAGGGAGAAACTGAGATTTTGAGGCATTGAAAACAACCATGCCCTCAATGCCCCAATTAAAATTCGAGAAAGATCAAAGGTTAGTCGCTCTAAGGTCACCCACCTAGCGTGAGCTAATTTGTTGGGAGTGATGCCTATAGAAATGAAGAAGTAATAGAAGTGTGATGTTGTCGGCATAGGAGTTGAAGTGAAGAAGTAGTAGAGAGAAGGTTATTAATGATAAAGTGGAAAGAGAGTTCGAGATAGAACAGAATCCTGAGGAACATCACTATTTAGAGATTTAAGTAATGAACGATGGCCGTCTACAAAGCTAATAGAAAGACCGGAAAGAAAATCAGAGATACGGTTACAGGGAGAAGATAGATGCCGAAAGAGAGAAATTTAGGAATCAAAGTTTTGTGCCAGACTATATTGAATGCTTTCGATATATGCAGCGCCACAGCGAAAGATTCACCGAAATGCCGAAGGAAGAGGACCAAAGATCAGAAAGAGGAGAAAGAAAACCATGAGTTGAGCCTTCTTATGAAAGCCATACTGGTGATCAAAGAAAGTAATAGAAGGACTGAGGCGTTTCCAAATCTTCCTGCTTTGGGTAGATTCGAAAACTTTAGAATGAAGAAAAATTAAAGCTATAGGACGATAGTTGGAAGGTTGAGAGGGGTCCCTTTATTTTGGCACAAGCTGAATGAGCCCACATTCATTTCCAGCAAGAAAGAAAAGTCGAAATAGAAAGTTTATAGTTGAGGTAGAAATAGATAACCAAGGCAGGCATCATTGCGGAGGGAGTCCAAGCACGAAAACATTAGTTTTGAGAACCACTGGATGAGTACATTCAGATCAGAGGGAGAAGAAATAACATCTTTTGAAGAAATTACAATATTTGGCATAAATGAGCTGGAGGAAGGTGGAGAAGGAGGAATAGCTCCGAGATTCTCTAAGGTGGATTTAGAAGTAAAGGTTTGAACGAAACGTTCAGCTTGAGCAGAAGGTAATACGGCAGTTTTGCAGTCGCAAAATACTAGAGGAGGGAAAATGGAAGAAGCAAAGTTAGAGTTAATGCCAGTAAGGACTTAAGGAAGAGGAACCACTATGATTATTGCATTTTGTACTTAGAAAACCGCTTTTAGTATCACGCTAAATAGATTATACACGATTCCGGAATGAAATATGTTATTATTATTATTATTATTATTATTATTAATTATTATTATTATTATTATTATTATTATTATTATTATTATTATTATTATTGATTATTATTATTATTATTATTATTATTATTATTATTATTGGAAACTTTTTGACGCAGAGCTTTCAAGCATTAAGCAGAATCTTGTTAATAATACCTTTCCTCATATCTGTAGATAAATCATAAAAAAAGCTATAATATAAATAAAAAAATGGTTAAGAAAAAACTGGAGACAAGAGTATAATTTAATTTCTAGTTCAGATCGCAAACGATAGATAAGATTTAAGTATGAAAATATCAGGTTAAGGAAAATAATTTCATACCACATCCAAGTCCAAATCAAGCTAAAGAAAATAAAACTTAGATGCCATTGAAACTTCTTCTAGTGTTTTCTGAAAGCAATAGTGTGACTAAGGAGAAATGTGAAGGAATGTAGAATACGAATTTCACTGTAATAAAAATGGCCATTATGGCTCTTAACATTGTGTATACTACCAATTTCCTCAAACTTCGTGTCTCTGCAACATGGAAAAAATCTAGAATATTTTTGAAACACTGAAAAACGAATCACGGAACCCCTAAACCATCTCGAACATTTCTAATTTCAATATTAAAACTACACCGAGCAGGAAATTTTTTTTGAATTGAGACTTGCTGAGTCCCTCTTAATTAAAAAAACACTAGCCAATTATCAGCTTCAAGTATAATGAAATGGAAAAATTTTTGAAAATTTTTAGTTTGGCTAGTTAGAATCTTTCTATGATATAATTATTACTTAAGGCTTTTAGATTTAATTTTAGTTAAAAAACTTTAATTTGTTACTTCACAGTTTATATTTTTAAATTTAAATAACATTTATTTTGTTTCATATTTGTTAAATTTAATTCTAGAACTCGTCTTCTAGATTGGATTGCCTTGAGTGGACAGGCGAATATTAGATTAAAGTTCAGAAAGCAGTTGCTCTTTTCTACTCTAGAGAATAGTCCTTAAAAATCAATCATGTAGCGGTTGATACCTTTAGGAAATTGAAAAAGGCTTGGAAAGAAACACTTAAATAATAATAATAATAATAATAATAATATAAAATAATAATAATAATATAATAATATAATAATAATAATAATACATAATATAATAATAATAATAATAGTAAATATAATAATAATAATAATTAAAAATAATAAAATTAAAAAAACATTAACAGATACGAATATAAAAACACATTGCGAGATTCCCCACAGTGCATGCGAAAGAGATAATGATATAAAAAATCATAAAATCAATAAAACAATCATTCAGCTGGTTGGGATGTGGTGCGGTGCGGTGCGGAGGAAAACGGTATCGAACGGTGCGTATGCAGCTGAGCCCGAAGATGACATGAAACGAGAACCAAAAGCAAATATAAGGGAAGAGTCCAATCTATCCTAAGAACTCCACTTTTTGAAAAGCAAAATCAATAAATATTGCACATCTTTTATATTATCAAATACGTGAGTAGAAAAATTTCCCCCCTTACGTCAACTTCATGACTGTAATGCATGTATTCTTTATTCTTTTTATAATTTATCTTTTTTCTTTGACTCATTGTAGAAGTTTTAATTATAAGATTACAATTAGAAGGGGAGGCAGAGGAAATAACAAAGAATATAATTTACCATTAGTCAAAATAAATGTAATTCTAGGTTATTCAGGTCGGTCACAAGTATTTTTATATTTTTATATTAAAACCTTTTTAATACATGCGTTAATTGATTTTGAGTTTATGATACATTATTTATTTAGAAATATTTAATTTATTTACATTTATCGTATTTATTTGACTTTATTGATATTGGATCATTCATATATATAATATATATTTATTCTATCGATGATCGAATGTATTATAAATAATATTATTAAATGGGATTTTGATTATCTATTATTATTATTATTATTATTATTATTATTTATTTATTATTATTATTATTATTATTTATTATTATTATTCATTATTATTATTATTATTATTATTACTTATTATTATTATTATTATTATTAATATTATTATTCATTATTACATTATATTATTATTTATATTATTTTATTATATTATTATTATTGATTTTATATATTATTATTATTATTGATTATTATTATTATTTTCAATTATTATTTATGTTATTAATTAGTATTATACTTATTATTATTATTTTATTTATTTTACTATAGAAAATCTAGTTTGATTTTTTTATTCTCCAACCAATTTCTCCAAGGCTCCTGTTTTTACTCAGTCAAATAAATGGATTCGGAGTCGGATTCGGAGCCGGAGTTAGAGCCAGAGCCCGGGTATAATATTTTTCAAGAAATATTTTTTAGTGAAGTGACACAGTTTGAAGATTGTGCGCTGAAACAATTTACAAAATAATACATTTATTCCGATCCGGAAACGGGGCCGGATCCTGGATATAATTTTTTTCAAAAAAAAAATTTTTTGCATGTGAAAAAAAATTATCGCTATGAACTTTCTGAACTCAATTCTTAAAAATGGCTGCGAAACCTTAGTCTGGCCAGTCGGAGTTGAAGCCGGAATCAGAGCCGGAGCTGGAGTCGGAGCTGGATCCTGGGTTTAAACTTTTTTCAAGAATTTTTTTTTTATTGAAAATTTATTGACAGAAGACGTGCTGAGCAATTTTTAAATAGCGCGGAAATCTTAGGCAGAGTCGGAGTCGGAGTCGGAGCCGGATCCTGGATATAAATTTTTTTCAAGAAATGTTTTTTAGGTGAAATATTTATTGCCAGAAGACGTGCTGAACAGTTTTCAAATAGTGCAGAAACCTTGGTCGGAGCCTAAGCCGGAGTCAGAGTCGGGCCAGATCCTGGATATAAATTTTTTCAAGACATATTTTTGCATGTGAAAAAATTATGGCTAGAACGTTCTGAACAACTTTTAAATGGTGCAGAAACCTTAGTCTGAGTCAGAGTTGTAGCCGGAGTAGGAGCAGGAGCCGGGGCCGGATCCTGATCCTGGTTATAAATTTTTTTCAATAAATATTTTTTTAGATGAAAAATTTGCTGCCAGAAGATGTGCTGAACAATTTTCAAATAGTGTAGAAACCTTAGTCAGAGCCAGAGTCGGAGCCGGATTCTGGGTATAAATCTTTTCAAGATATTTCTTGTAGGTGAAAAAATTATTGCTAGAACGTTCTGAACAATTTTAAAATGGTGCAGAAACCTTAATCGGAGCCCGAGCCGAGCCGGAGCCCGAGCCCGAGCCCGAGCCCGAGCCCGAGCCCGAGCCCGAGCAGGATCATGGGTATAAATTTTAATCAATAATATTTTTTGTTGGTGAATTTTTTTCTGACAGAACGTACTAAACAATTTTCAAATAGAGCAGAAACCTTAGTCGAAACCGGAGTCGGAGACGGAGCCGATTTCCTAATCTTTTTCGTGTTTTTCTCACATTTCACACACTTTTTGAAACATAAGCTCATCAAAAAATTCAAAAAAAATGAACGGTTTTATTTTTCTAATTTTTACAAACCTTATCCATATACACGTCACCAGAATGACCTTTATTTTGAATTTTTTTATATAGTGCAAGGTGGTGTCAGCCATGCCTGATTGTTTTTTTTTTTTCACAAAAAAATTTTTTTTAATTTTTTTAATTTTTTTAAAAAAATTAGAAAAAGGGTTTCCAAAAGAATTTTATTACTAAACATCACACGAATATTTTGATGCAAAAAGTGTTGAAATATCTTTAGAATTAAAGATTTTAGGAGAATTTCTGTTTTGGAAAAAAATATCCAACCATCCCCTTGATAAAAAACCAGCCTTTTCTTTTAAATTCATATAAATAATGGTTATTGATAAAAAAACGTTTTCTTTTTAACGATTGATCTACAAATCGGATACTTAGGAAACTGTCTCCCCATAACCACCCATTCAAACGGTCAACAAAAATCACGGACCTCCCACTGAGAAGGTCAACATAAATCAGGCACCCCGCTGAGGAAACTGAGAGGTCAATTTTCCCTTCTCCAAATTTACCTCCCCCCCCTTCTCCTTCTAAAGTTGCGAAGAACTTGACAGCATACTACTATCATGGTTACATTATTTTTTTATTATTCTATTCAAATCTTTAAATTTAATAATGAGAACAGTATTTTCATAAATGTTAAAATGAAGCGTTAAAGGACAAACAATGAAAATCAGAATGGCAAATAGTGAATGGTTATATGCTGAAGTTGGTACATGATTTTGATTTTAGGAGAGAACATATTATACCAACCAGTCTTCACTATTAGAATGGTGAAAAGCGAATTGGAGAGTAGAAAAAAATCATCTTTTGTCCACCAAGTTCTTTCTTTTGTAAAAACCTCATATTACACCTAAATGTTTGACGATAATTCTAATTATTTGACCAAACAATTTATAAAACGATAAAATTCATTATTTGTAAATGAATAAAAAAGTGTTTGCCCTTAAATTCTTAAGTTTTTATTGAGTTAAGTAAAGATTTCATAATTACCTTCCTTTCGATAACTTCGTCAACGACTTTGATCTGAAATAGCAAGACTCTTCTTTTTACCATCAGTATCTGAAGGAGAGAAGGCTCATGAAAGGTATTTAAAAATAAATGTTCTTCATCTGTTCTTAAATCTTCAAAATCTGATGCAATATTTCAAAATGAAATTTTAGATGTTTGTAATTCTTATTTTTAATAATTTCTTGGAATTTATTGCCAAAGTTATTTAGATATCCTTTAAAGCTTTTATGTATTATACAATATATTGAAAAAAAATATTTATATCTTTACAATTAATATATAAAAAAGAGACCTACCATGCCATCAATCAAATCCGGAAAATGTGAAATACTTGACAAAGAACTAATATTATAAATAAGTCTAAGGGAGAGGAAGAATATTCTGTGGATATCATCATTACATTGTTCGAATAACTGAGCGTAACAATTGAAATAATTTCAATAGTACTGTAAGCAAGGAATTCTAACAGAGGCAAAGCAAAGAAGTTGTTCATGTGGCAGTGAAGAAGATACAGTTTCTGGATGTTTAAAACAAATTCATTATAATCTTTTCCCATTCTGTTCTTTTATAATGAGCAAGTTCTTTATTCTCTTGCCATTGACCTGGCTTACAAATTCTGTAATTGTTCATGGCTTCGAATCCCGATGCTATTGTGATGTTTATAATACCAAACATGTCCAGTAGAAAAGAAATCGTTATTAATAAGACAAGAGGAAACAAAAACACGTAAATAATGATGAATATTTTAAAAAAAATAGTTTGTTGAAACCACATAAAAATCTTCTTTCATATCACTTATAATAAAATAAAATATCATTATGGAAAAGGAAGCTGTTCTCATGTCACATAAAATGCAAAAAGGAATAACACTACAAAGTTTAATCGTTTCTTTAAATTGTCCGTTAAAGAATTCATCTATGTAGTAAATCAAATAATTATAGAAGTAAATCAGACCTTAAAAAGTTATGGTTATCTCTGTTGTCGAGATCGTTGGTCTTGGCGAAATGTGCACAAAATACATAGCCCAAGAAGCCATCAAACATCCACACATAAATATAATAAAGACACGAGAAACAACTAAAGTCCATTTTGACCTCTGGTAATTTACCACTTTTTTCTTGCCATTTTGAAAGCAGATTTCCGTTTCTTTTTCAAGTTTAAAATCCCTCGAGTCAATATACTCTTTCTTTTCACTTTTGGAAAACCACCAATTAATCTCTTCCAATATAAGTAATATTTCAACAAAACTAGAAAAAATTCCAACTTTGCCATTGTTAAAGAGATGTTAACTTGATGTAAACCTTTAGAGGAATGACATTTGCTAAAAGGAAAAGCAAATTAGATTTCATTATCACAATGAGCTTCGATCAATATGTTCAAATTACAAAGTAAACTTCGTTATCAACTACCCATCAAGACCAATTAAAAAAGATTGTTTTGATATGGTCTTCAAATTGGTTTTTGTATTATATATATATATAATATATATAATATTATTATATTATATATATTATATATATATATATATATATATTATAGTCAATATATTATATTATATATATATATATATATATATATATATATATATATATATATATATAATATAATATATGTTCGTGACGTACCGAATCCAAGACTCAAAACTCAGACACAGGACCAGTGCTGCTGAGCCGGAGCCGGAAGCTGTAGCTGCGTAGCCTCAAGATTTGGAAGGAGCCGGAGGAGCCGGAGGAGCCGGAGAAGCCGGAGGAGCCGGAACCGGAGTTAAGTTTTATGAGTGGAACCGGGCCGATTTTTTTTACATTAAGTACATATAAATTGGGTCGATCCCGGACCACAAATTTTTACAAAAGATGGGACCAGAGTTGAGAAATTGTGAAAGATCGGCTGGCGGTGCGCTTGCGGTGCGGTCGGTGCGGGGTATTTATTAAAAATGATGTTGCCAGAATCGTTCCTACAAAATATGTTACCGGCTCCGAGACCCTCCTCGGGACTCAGGGATTGGGTTTCAATGAGGACGTTTTGATTCAAGCATTAATTTGGACTCGGACTCGGTCAAATGAATCTGAGACCATGGCCGAGTCCAGCAATATATAGCATCGGAAAACATTATATATTATATATATATATAATTATATATATTATATATTATATATATATATTATTATTAGTTATATATTATTTATAGATATATATACTATATAAAAGAAAATGCTCTATTTATTATTGCCGGATGTAGCTCCATCTAAAACAATGTACGTACACACCCCCCAATTTTGACATAAGCCACTTTGCATTAGGCTTTGTTGGTGCTTCTTCTGCATTCCATTGCCTTCTGGTTCGTCCTTTCCGGTTTAAACTTCTCAGAGACCATTTCTTGTGCAATCTATAACTTCCATTTGATCCCACTGACTTCCACTACCCTCCCTCTTCTTCAAATTTCCACCATATACTTACAAACGAATATTAAAACATTTTATTTAAAATAAAAATGGTGAATCATAAATCTGTCTCGGAGATGCTATGGACTGCAGATGGCGGTATCCCAATAAGGCCACTTGTCCACTCCTTCCATATCCCAACCTGGGAGTTGACGGCCTCCGGTGATTGGGTTGGTGCAGCCAAGACTTCACTGTCGGATGCTTCAATGAAAATCTTTCCATTTTACTGATTTGAGCAACATTCGCGGCTCCTTACTAATTTTCACTTTTAGACCTCACCTTTTCTTCTTTACCGGAACTCAGGTGCTTGAGCGCTCTGACGGCAAACCCTACTCCGTTCCGTCCTACTGTCACAATCCTCAATTTTTATCCAATGGCTGTTGTTGTTTTATTTTTTGTTTTATTTTTAAATAATTAATCGCTATTTCGGTTTTTAATGACTTCCATTTTTGAACAATTTTTTTTGACAAAATTTTTGTTTGTTCATTATGCATTTTTATTTGTGTATAAGAATGTTTTTCTCTAGTTTTCGTTGTCGGAGGGAAGGGGTGAGCGCAGACGTTGGTTTACCATTAACTTTGCTAACGTCGTGGCCTTCGTATTAATGATGAATCTGTTGAACATCACCTTTCAACCTTTCATCCTAATATTTTACTCCTGTCTGAGACTCAGTTATCCAGGGATTCTATTTCTAATGCCCTAAATATCTTCAACTATAACTTATTTTACAATTTCCTTCTGAATGGTGGAGTCTGTGCCCGTGTAAACATCAACACTCCTTCAACGCGTCTCGTAATACTTGGCTTGGATTTATGGCTTTAAATCTGTCTTTCTACTCGTACCATTATCTTGTGTTTCTGCTACTACTCCAATGATGGAACAGACTTTTGAATACCTTACAACCTCTCATGAGACTGTTATATCTTCATACCCAAATACTGAGGCCCTCTCTTTAGGGGATTTCAACGTAAATCACAATGAGTGGTTGAATTTCTCTCATACTGATTTAGGTGAGGAGGAAACTAAATTATTCAATATTCTTAGAGATCTGGGACAGTTGGTTAGGGGACCTGAACCTATCCCAGATCGTCCCAACCAACTGTCAAACACGTTCGACATATATTTCAACACTACTCCTTCTCGTTATAAATACATAATTTTCCCACCTATTGGTAACTCTGACCATAATTTCGTAGCTCTTAATTATAATACTATCTCTCCAGCAGCTTACCACACTCAAAACTTAATTTTTTGCCTTTAATCGGGCTAATTGGGGGCATAGCGTTGCTTCTTTGCTAACTACGGTTGTAAGGAA
This sequence comes from Trachelipus rathkii, assembly GCA_015478945.1. NCBI lineage: Eukaryota > Metazoa > Arthropoda > Malacostraca > Isopoda > Trachelipodidae > Trachelipus > Trachelipus rathkii. The sequence goes on along the minus strand of JABUQX010024532.1, from coordinate 16,667 downwards.
TCCTGTTTTTAACTCGGAGGACGCCTCGGTGTCTACTGAAAAGGTAGGGACCGTGGTCATCGAATAGATGAGCAGGTTCATTCCATCTTCAACAAAATTCTTTTCTCCGCAAAATGCATGGCTCGATGGCGCGTGTTCTTGTGTCATTTAAAAGAGAGACAGTGCGTATCAGGCATGAAAAACTCTCGTTCCTCTATCACTCTTATTAATTTTCATTCTGCTCTCAATCTTTGCTGGGATATTATTCAACAGGCTAAGAGTACTTTCACTAAAAGGAAGCGCACTAACCTTCTTGCTTCTCCTCCTGATAAAAATTTTTGGCCTCTTGCCAAAATCATCTCTAATAACTTCTGCAAATCTACCTTTCCTCCTCTTATTTGCTTTGATGGATCTGTAACTGACACTCCTTTTGAAAAGGCTAATTTCTTTGGCCTCTTTTTTTCATCTAATACCACACCCTGAACGATTCTGTCATCCTTTCCATACTCCTTCTTCTGTTAGATATCACATGTCCCTGTGATTACAGATGATCAGGTATTTGGGATACTAAGATCTGTGAACGTTAAAAAGGCTAGCGGTCCGGATGGCATTCCTCCCCTTGTTTTGAGGGAATGTGCTTCTGAGCTGGTGCCTTCTGTACTCGTTCAACTCTACTCTCTGTATCTTAATACTAACGTTTTCCCTTAGTTTTGGAAGCGCGCATATGTCCAACCAATCCCGAAGAAGGGTAGCAGATCTGAACCTTCTAACTATCGTCCTATAGCTCTCACTTGTATTATGTCTAAAATCTGAGTCTCCTCAACTCTCATTTCTTAGATCATCTGAAATTTCAGTGTCCTCTTTCTGATCACCAGTATGACTCTCGACATACGAGGTCAACTGGTGCATACTATCCTATATCACTGATTTATGGTCTTATGTCTTTATGGATTAGGGGAAGACTTGTGTGGTGGCGCTTGACATATCGAAAGAGTTTGGTCTGGTGTGGCACGCGTGGCCACTATCCAAGTTCCCTTCCTTTGGGTTTCCTCCTCTTTGCTTACACATGTTTAGCTTTCTTTCAGATCGTTCCATATCGTCACGTGTTGATGGAGCTAACTTTCCTTCAATTATGATGTTCCTCAAGATTTTGTTCCATCTCTTACTTTATTCTAATTTTTCATCAACTATATTCTCAGCTGCACTTTTAACTCTGCTCACTCTTATGCAGATGACTCAACTCTCCACTCTTCTACTCATTTCATATTTGATCAACTTTTGCATCTAGACTTGCTTCTCGATTTCGGCTTTCCGATTCTATTTTTGTCGATTTGGATGGGATTTCCCGGTGGCGCCGCCTCAACCTTGTGAAATTTAACTCTTTTAAAGCTCAACTTTTTCACATCTTCAATTCAAAAACATTTCCCAATTTTTCTATCTCTTATCGAAGTCTCTAACATCTGACCTGTTAATAACAAAAACCCTCTTGGTCTGAACATAAACAATAAATTGTCTTCTAAACCTCATATCACAATAGTTGATAGTGTGGCCTCTAAGAAGCTTGGAGTTCTCTTCAGTTTGCAGGAATTTTTTACCATTGGAATACATATAAGATATACACATATACATAGTGGTTAAGTCTCTGTTCAGAGAGTTGAAAGAGAAAGGATAAGACTCTGTGGATAGACGAGTCACACGTGCTTTCCTCAAGGAAGGAGGCACGTGACTATATAGAGTTCAGAAGAGCAATGTCCATTGTAAAAGGTATAGTATAAAGAGAGTGATGCACTAATTCGACGAGCAGCAAAAGAGATTGGAGAGAATTAGTGAGAGCAGGAGAATTGATAAGACAAAAAGCACTAGACTCCACCTTTTCGAGGACAACAATATGAGTGAAACCACCACAAATGGGCGAGGCATGCTCTATACAGGGGTGAACAGCACTCCTATAAAGGGCAAGCAGCTGGTGTGGTACGAAGAAATTCTTAAAGCTCCTCAGAACACCAAACTTAAAAGTTTTTTTCAGGAGGTAATTAATGTGGTCTTTATAATTAATATGAAAAGAAAAGAAAAACGCCAATAATATTAAGGACAGAGGAAGGTTTTAGTTGTGTGTTTTCGAAGAAGATTTTATTGTTGTTAAAACTTCCACTTTTTTGTTACCCCAAGAAATCAACTGCTCCAAATATCAACTAATCAAGATATCAACCCTTGTCTTCAACCAATTGATGTTTAGTGGGTCGTCTTTCAAACTGAAAGAAGCAATGAAAGATGGAATCATCGGCATCGAATTGGATAGGAGACGAAGTGATAGAGCAAAGGTCATTAATGAAAAGTAGAAAATGAGTTTGAAGTAAGACAGAAATCTCAGGTAAATCACTATTAATATATTTAAAGAAAGAACGATGTTCGTCTACAACAGCTGCCATAGAACTACATGAAACGAAAACACAGAGAAGGTCACCGGCAGGAGGATAGATTCAGACAGAGACAAGTTTGGAAATCAAAGCTTTATTCCAAGTTCTATCGAATGCTTTCGACGTGTGTGCCGTCATAGCAAAAGATTTACTAAAATGCCAAATTACAGAGAAACGAAAGAAGATTACCGGTAGAACCTTTCTTACGAAACTCATGATGGCGATCAAAAAGAAGATTAGAAGGATTATGATGTTCCCAAATCTTCCCGTTAATTAGTTAATCAATTAAGGATAGATTCGAAAACTTCAGAAAGAACGGAGGTTAAAGGACTAGAATGGTAGTTAGCGTTGAATGGGTGCAAGTTGCCAATAATCAGGGTCAACTCCAAAGTAGTGAAGAGGAAGGAGTGGATAAGAGGTTACTATTAAAAGTACTGTCTTGGCATCTCGAGGCAGGTTGTGTCTCTGCCACTTCTAAATGCTTTTTTCTTTGTTTTCTATGTAATAATGTATATGGTATGCGAACAAAGGAGAGTTCACTCCTATGTAGAAAGAATATGTAGAAGAGTAGTGTGCCAAAATGGACGAACCAATGGAAACTGGAGTGCGATGGCATGTATCTTTCTTAACACTCAATATGTCCCCGATTGGGAGTAATCTCGCTTCTCGTTTCCTTCGAGTTTGATTATTATATATATTATATATATATATATATATATATATATATATATCTTATATACTATTATATATTAAATATATATATATATTATATATATATATAGTATATATATTATATATATATATATATATATATATGATTACGATGTATATTATATATAGTATATAATATGTATCTACTATATAATACTATATTGATGAGGAGGAGAGAGAGCAGAGAGAGAGAGAGAGAGAGAGAGAGAGAGAGAGAGAGAGACGAGAGAGAGAGAATGAAAAGTGACATTGATAGATAGATAGTACGAAGACATGAGGTATAAAATTCTTTAATACAACGTTTCGAGTCTATCTTGACTCATCTTCAGGTAACTACAATTAAAATTCAATATACATAATTCAAAAATAAGAATTCGAAAATTGAAATAAAAACTTACAAATTAAAATTATATTTATAAGTTAAAGAGAGCAGAATTATAAGTTAAAATAAAGTACCGGTGATAATATATGACAACAATTCCAGGCATAAAATTTTAAATGAAAAGAGAGAGAGAGAGAGAGAGAGAGAGAGAGAGAGAGAGAGAGAGAGAGAGAGAGTCATGAACTGAGTAAGGGAGTAGAGGAGGGAGTAAGGGAGTAGAGGAGTGAGTAGCATTTAAAGATGGGTATAATTGTTTTCTGAAAAGATTGAAGATGATTGTTTTTTCATTTCCATAATAAAGCCCAATCAGATGTCTTTTTCACTTATATTATTTCTAAACACCCCAACATTCAATTTACCCGCCAAGACCAATCCAACAACACCCTCCCTTTTCTTGACGTCCTTGTCCACCATACTTCGGAAGGCTTCACCACTTCTGTCTATCATAAACCTTATTCTTCCCTCCTTGGATTAAACTTCCTCAGCTAATTTCCTTACAGCTTTCTCTCTAATACCATCACTCTGTATCTTCATCGTGCATACCAGATTTGCTCTAATTGGCAAATATTTCACCTCGAAATGACCTATCTTAAATCCTTTTTCGCCTTAAATTTCCCTTCCCCCCCAATCTCATAATAACTTTCTTCAGAACATTTTTAAATCCACAACCCAATCTCTAACTGCTTCTAAACTCATTACTTACTTTAAAATCCCTTTTCTGGGTCCCTTCCACCTCTCCCTTAATAGGGACTTACGCTAACTGCCTAAAACATTTTACCCACAACTAGACCCCCACCTTGTTGCCAACAACCCTCTCTCCATAGGCTCCTTCTTTTCTTACAAATACACACTCCCGGTTTTACTTAGATCCTCAGTAGTTTATAACTTTAAGTGCGCAGGCTGCAATGCTTGCTACATATGTCAGACTGGCCTCCATCTCAAACTGAGGATCTGTAAACACTTGGGTACCTCTTTCCGAACAAATCTTCCTTCACTCAACCCTGAACACTCCTCTATTCGCAACCATTCCCACAGTTCCAACCATCCCCTCCGCTTCTCGGATTTCCAGATCCTCTGCTCAACTTCTGATGACACCGACCGGAAAATACTCGAGTCTCTTCATTAAACAATAAAGCCCATCTTTAAATGCTTCTCACACCTCTACTCCCTTGCTCATTTCATGACTCTCTCTCTCTCTCTCTCCTCTCTCGCTCTCTTCTCCTTCTCTCTCTTCTCTCTCTTCTCTCTCTTCTCTTCTCTCTCTCTCTTTCTTTTGTCCCTTCCTGTGGTTCTTCTCCCCCTTCCCCTATGCTCTCTTTTCTCTCCCGTTTACAACAGTGGAGAATGATATAGCATATTATGCCTCCCTTTGCCGACCAACTACCTTTAATTTTACTTTCTTCCGTTTTCTAAACTCTGCTCTCCCATTAGTATAATTTTAACTTCTCATATATTAGGTATGTTTGTCTGTTTGTCAAATTTGTTTTTGTATTTTTTCATTTAAAAATTTTTGTGAAAAATTTGTCTGATAAATTTCACATGTGTTTTATTTTAACTTATAATTCTGCATAACTTATAAATATAATTTAAATTTGTAATTTTTTTGTTTCTTAATTTTTAATTTTAATTTTCGAATTCTTAATTTTTTGATATGTAATTGTGTTTTTATTGTATGTTACCTGAAAGGTGAGTCAAATGACTCGAACGATGTATTAATTTTATATGCTTGTCTTTGGTGTCATGTTTGGTCGTCCTTTTCATTCTAAAGATCGAATTCTGGAACCAGACCTATTTATCTTATATATATATTATTAACATACCTGTACCATATATATAGAATCTATTATCTATATCTACTTATTTAAATCGCTATCATTAGCGCCTGTTGCATAACCATAAATCTTAAATTACTAATATTTATATTACTTATATTTATCTATAATATATATTATATATATATATATATATTATATATTATATGATTAATATATATATATATATTATAAATATTATATTTATATATATTATATATATATATAATATATTATAATATATATATATTATTATATATAATATTATCTATATATAATATATATATATATATATAATATATATATATTATATAATATATATATATAATATAGTATATATATCATATTAATTAATATATATATATATATATATATATAATATATTATATATATAAATAATTAATATATTTATATATATATAATTATATTATATCTAATAATTATTGAATTTGATTTATATAATAACTTCTATGCCTTTATTGACTCCGCTTGCTATCAGCTGGCTAGTGACATTAATCATATCATTGTAGCACTCAATGATTTTACCTCATTATTAGTATGGAAAAGGGTCATAAATGTTTAATTAGATAAGTAATCGTGTGAAAAAAATAATTTAACATATTACCTACAATACTATTTATCGGTTTTATATATGAAATATACACTTAAATGACGAATGGTAGGAAGGCTAAGAGAATGATAATAGTTATGAAATATGTATATATATATTAATATATATACAGAGGTGTAGTTATAGAGAACGTAATTTTAATAGTAAATTGTTTAATTAAAATGCTATTTTAAAATATTATCTTAAAGTCTATTATACAAATTGAAATGTTAGATGGCCTTTTTAAAAATTATTACAGAGAATGGTTGCATTCTTTGAACACAAAGATTGTCCAACAAGTATACGAGGAGTTGTGGTAGTTTTTCGAGGTTTGATTCCTCGAGCTCATCAATACATGTTCTTAATTTGTACATATTGGTATTATAGTTGATAAATACGATTTAATATTAGAGATATAGTGATATAGTAATAATATTGTGTGTATATAGTTTAAGTAATTGAATTTTGAAATTGTGATCGTGTTTTTATTATTGAATGTTTAAATGGTAGTATAAATGCTTTGTTTATAAAGAAAATAATATTGAACTTAGTTTTATTTATATAGAAAAAGTTAACCAAACTAGAATAGGTTTTTTGCTGTGTGTTTAAAATATTAGAATTATATTTTTATAATCGGAAACACACAAGGCGCAGTTTGCGTTTGATATACTGCTAAGCGCAGATGGTAGTCAGGGTTGTAAGTGTGGCAATATTAATAAATTAAATTAAATTAGTATCAAATAATTTTGTTGTAATATATTTTAATATGATTTAAATAAGGCAATTAATTTTCAATATACATATATTATATTATAGTTATATACTTATATTAGATTATTAGTATATTATTAGATTAAATATCTAGTAGTTAGCGATACTATGCGCCCGTTTAAATATCCTATTTTTCATCTACATCATAATTGGAGTGGTAACACATAATAATATTTAGGATTGTTAACGAAATCGCTAGGTGTGAGGAAGATTATTATACATAAAGTTTGAAAAAAATTTAAGTAAATTAAATTATTTTAGCTTTAGAGATGTAGGCAAAAGTTTGTTAAGTATAAATAATAGATTGAGAATAGACGTTTTTAATAAATATTAATTAATATATTTATATATAATAATGCACTAATATTTGAGTTTCATTATTACTAAGATAGATGAAGATGAAAACTTCATAGAAGAATTAAAATTACTAAATCGAAAACTAAATTCACTCTAAATTTACTGTAGCAGTAAAATGAAATATATACATAAGCACTTCATAAATTTAGTAATACAATACATAAAAATTAACAGCCTAGTTTTATATCCAGATGGACACGAGAAGAACTCCCAGCAGGCAATGTGCCATCTCAGCAGTGTTACAGAAGATAGGGCAGTACTTCAGCACGTGCTAACCTGCAGAGCGCTCACAACGCCTCTTCTCAGTCCTACTCAAAGAGTCAAGTCTCATCTTTCAATCTACAAGTAGACTCAAAGCTTATCTTTGCAGATTGAACACGGCAGTGCTCTTCTACAAGAATGCAAGCGATGAATACGGATATATCATATGCGTGTCTGCTACATCAATATGATCAGTGGATATACTCATCGTTATAACGTAATTGTCCTACGTCATGAACTACAGAAAATAGTGTGTACTACAACATTGCTGAAGAGGAGGAAGAAAATATACAATATTTCTCACCAAGCACTCCTTTGCGACTTCAGATATTCATATTCTTCCGTGGTCTTCCCTATGTAGTTACTGCCTCCTTCCGGTCTTCAAGTCCCTAACCTTCTCCTATGTAGGCCTTATATACTATTAACTCATTAGTCTACAAGGTACTATCCATCCTCTATATATCCTAAATGTCCTATACTTATAGACCTTAGTTACCTTATGCTGACATATCTTAACTTTTGTTTATATAATAGTCATCCACTATCTTATAACCTTACTCTAATTTCTCTATATTATCATTTTGCGTTTATAAATGAAAAATAACTAATATTATATACCTGGTACTTTATCGTGTTACATCTGCTTTTTACAATATACATTATTTATTACATAAGTACATGATTTTGCACCTCTGACTCTTTTCTCTTGTTTGTTATAATCTAAATGTTTCTGCCCTCCTATAATCTACCTGATGGAGAACGAGAGGTTGTACTATGATATAGCTCACCTATTGGAAGATAGAATTATGGCACTCTGATACTAAAGCCACTTTTCGCCTTGTTATTTACATCACATTCATTTTTACTAGGTTTATTATGATAGGAATACAAATAGAAAAATCTTGTACACTCAGAATACAGTCACTTGTAATTGTAAATAAACTCTCATCCGGATTGAATAAAAGCTACGTCGCTATATCTCCAGTGCAGATATACACACTTCATAGCATAAACTCTTGCAAGTTAAACCAAGATCACCATAATGTATTAGCATTGCTACTTGGTTGACTGTTGTGTTATCTCTTAGTTGTTTTTGATATATAGTAACTTTATTTCTTTCATTTTGCCTCTCACACCAACTCCTCTCCCTCTCTCTACTTAACTATCATTATATTTTCTGTTTTATCAACTGTGTTCATTTTACACAGGCTTTTTTCTTTCTCTTAGTTTTGTTCATTCTAAATAGCCAACACTCTATTCTGCTCTCTTAGTTTCTCTTCCGTCTTTCATCTCCAGATAGTGTCAGGTCATCCGCATTTATATTTCCATCACATATCTCCTTTTCTCTCAAGTTCTCTCTCACCTTTCTTTTCTGTCTCACTGCCCTTATTTACTAAAACATCCAGAATCAGTTAGCGCCTACGAGATTGGTGACAATACAGCTTCCCTGCTTAACCGGGTCAGCTCCCACACATCAAAAACCATTTCTAAAAAATTTATAGAGCTTTATCTTACATTACTTGTCATTTTTATACATACTCTTCCACAAATGGACAACCTGTTCCTTTCTAATGGAACTTTCATCTACGTTTTCTTACTTTGTCAAGTTTTTCTTATGTAATACCGTAATCTCTCCTCTAAAACCTCTTAGTACATTTTCTTCCTAGGCACGTGTCAATAAAAGAATACACTAACGTGTGTGTTTATAGACCTCTTATACTATCTCTCTAGGTCTATTAAATATGCAAATATAAATGATTATACTATTATTTTATTTGTTGGCCAAGTAATGTTTATTGGTTGATAATTAGTAATAGTAGGTTTAACATAATGAATCTACATGAGGCGTCGCCAGAAAATTTTCCAGGGGGGGGAAAGGTTTTATATATACCATATATTATAATATATATTATATTAATACTAATAATTAATATATATAATATATTATATATATATATTAATATTATATATTAATTTTATATTATAATATAGGGTATATATATATTATATTATTAATATTAATATATAATATTAATAATAATATATATATATATATATATCATATGATTATATATAAATATAATATATATTAATATAATAATAGATATATATATATATAGATAGATAGATAGATAGATTAGATAGAATGAATAGATATATAGATGATATTAGATAGATTAAGATATCGTATACTAATATAGATATAGATATAGTATATAGATAGATAGTAGTAGATAAGATATTATTATATATATATATATTATATATATATATATATAATATATATATATATATATATATTATATATATATAATATATATTAATATATAAATATTAATATATATATAATTTAATATATCATATATATATATATATATATTTATATATATATATATATATAATATATTAATATATATATATTATATATTATATAATATATATACTTAATATATAAATATTTTATAATATATAACTTATATATCATATAATATATATATATATATATATATATCCGCGTTAGAAATAGATACAATGGAAGACTCTACTAGGTATTATAGATATACAAAAACTATTATTGTGTAGAAACATTCAATTATACTGAGGTATTAATTAGCTGAAACTTATACAGTACCTTGTGGCAATTATATTTAAGGTATAACGCCTAATAGCATGTTCAGCAGAATGTGATGCTAACGTGTCTCGCCTAGTTAATCGTTGAATAATCCCACAGGTGATCTCAACATTCCCAAAATAGTTTCCATCAGATGTTTTCGTAATCTGCTAGTTTCTTCAGAGGCCTTTTCTCGCTTTAGTTTTTGTGAACTATATTGATCTTAAAGAATAGTACGCTAAATAAATAGTAACCCTTGCAGAAAAATGATATATACTGTTTACAGTAGTGTCACTAATAGTTGAAGGAAAGGCAAGATAGATAATAATATCTGTATGAGAGCTGAGTGTCCTCACATATGATTGAGAATAAATAATTGTTATTAGAATGCTTATATATCTAATATAAATCAATATTAATTGAATGTGTACATTATATTTAATTATATGACTTAGATACTACATATAACGTCATCATACTCACTCACAATTAGTAATTGCTTTGGCAAGAAAATCCGTCATTGAACTCATTTGACTTAATACTTCAGTTAACTTTTTCCATTTTCATCAAATGACTTTTCCATGTCCGAATTTTCATTATTATCTTATCTAGTATGAATAGGTAAATAGAGAGTAAGAGCCGTTTCATTGGAATCTAATGTAAAAATCTCATTCTAACTTAAATAGACATGTGGACATAATATTTGGACTTATCATGAGCTCATAGAGCCCGATTTTAAATCCCCCTTAAAATTGAACTATATAAATTATCGAAATTTTTTAATTACAAATATTTTGACTCCTTATATATATATATAATTACACTATATAAAAACTGTTTATACATTTTTTTTGCCCTACTAGATTTCATAAAACTTTGTTATCGGGTGTTTCTCTATGTAGGCGAGCTGATACTCGTTTTTGAGCCACGAGTTATTATACTCATAGTAATAGAAATTTCGATCTATAACAAATTCATAATAGTATGAATATTGTTTTTCTTTTTATTTAGTGGTGCGTATATAATTGGTGCAAGTTATGAAAATAATTTACATAATAAATAAAGAATGGGGTTATTATAAATGAATACAAAATTGTTGTTAGAAGATAAATCGCGAATAATATATAAAGCCAATTTTTTAACTCGCATTAAAAAGTATTCTAGCTCCTAAGATACATAGTAGTGGTGATATATATCCATTTACCTATATATACAATAAGTACTAAAAATTATATTTATTTTCGATATATTTTTTTTATATTATTACTATTGTTATATACTAAGTATAGCGTATGTCCATATTTCCTAATAATATACCCATAATATTTATTATAATATAATACTTTTCTTTAGTGGAATTTTTAAAATGAATAATATAATTTAGCGATATAATATTTATTATTTTCCTGTTTTGGGTATATCAGAACGCTATGTCTAAATAGTTGAGATAAGTGTGAAGCTCGTTACTTAGTCCAAAGTTGGCATTATCGATACAGATATCGTATCGTTTTAACAAATTTCATAATGTTACGATGAATATCTACGCTATTTGTTGTCGGACATTGGTTTCTAAATTGATACTGAAAATATTAATAATATATTCAATAGATAATTTTGTGTAATATATGAAATCTAAAGTGTAATATAATTAATCGATTAATTTACGTGTTATTTCTCTTAATCATAAAATGAGGTAAGCTGTTTAGCTCAATATCGAATAATTTTGCGCAGATTGATGTAGTTGATAAATTTAATAGATATATTTATTGGAAATTTGTTTTAATAGTTGCTTTATCTCCTATTTTACTACACTACACTGTACTACACTATTTTAAGTTTATTTAAACTTATATATATATAATATATATACAATAAAATAATTTTAATCTAATACAGTTTTTAGATTCCAAGCTCAAGTAAATTTACATTTTATCAATATATAGTACCTAAAACTATTTTGATGCTATTACGTAATATCTAGGTATATATATTAAGTATAAAAAAAATATATAATATATCAATATTATTTATCACTATTCCTCGATAATGATAATAATTTTCAGACGTAGAGGCATTTCCCGCTCTTTAGTCCGCTAGTCGCTAATCTGCGCTTCCGGTCGTGACTTACCAAGAAATAGGTGCAGGACTAGCGGCGGTTGCGGAGTCTCTTTCCGAAATTAAGCAGACACTTGACTAACTCGTAGCGGACTACAAAAAAAGATTTCCGCTCTTATTTTGTTCCGCACTCCTTTTTGTTAAATGTAAAAGATAATGATATATAGTTTACTTATTAATTAAGAATTCTTATTGGATTTGAATAAAGAAATTTAATAATTTTTATTTTATAGAGTTATATAACTAATTATACTATATTTAGTCTAAGACTTATTGTTTTTTAAATATATTAATACTTCTCACGAAATAATAATTCCTTTATTTTGTATTCAAAATTAAATAAATAACATTTAAATTGATTTTATAGACTGATGGCTATTACCTCATCTATAATTTTTAAATTAATTTATTTATTATTTAACTATATATATAATATATCTAAGTTAAAAAAATCTAAAATCAATTTTTTTCTTTAATAACCAAATATTAATATATATATATAATATTATATATTAATATATATATATATTTATATTATTTAATATATATATATTATATATATTATATATATAGTATATATATTATATATATATAATATATATATATATATATTATATATATTTTATATATATATATATTATTATATATATTAAAATAATTCATCACTATACCGAATTCAGGGAGGGGGCGGGAGTGACATAGTCTCCTTGGGCTAAGGATGAGTACGGAGAGACCCATTGTAATAGATTACTATGGTTATGTTTAATTTACGCTACTGTTACCTGTATCCATACACTTATTTACCTACTCCAAGTCTGTAGGTTCTACTATACAATTATGCACTCTCACTCTTACTTTTACAATGATAATCCTTTCGTATATACTTATTTGCCAGATGGATTTACCAAATAACGTAAATATTACCTATTTGTAATAATTATAATTGGTCATATAATAAATAGTTACCAGCTCTACTAATTATTATTACTTTATATATATATAATGGTATAATATATATATATAGCACAAGCGGGGACATAGCATTAGCAATGACTCTGCAGGCGTCGAGGTTTTCATGGTCTACTAAAGTCTTGACGAAATAGACCTCTTATGGGTGACAGGGATAGATGTCAAATATTTCGGAAGGTGGATGTGCGAATGCATTCTGGTGACTGACTTCATATTAACTGATGCTGGAACGCCTTGAACTATGGGCGAATCAGTCTCTCCTCTCACTACAGCTGCACACATTCTTCACACTATATATGCATAGGCATTGAGAATTTTGTATAGAAATACTCGTTCATAAAATTCAGTATACATCTCTCCTAGTTCTGCTGCTGTAGAGCGAAATTTTAGTGTATTGGTGGGGATATTTTTGAGGGCAAAGAGGTCAGCCTTAACTGCTTTAATTTGACAGCTTAATCTTTGTGTAAAGGTAATAATGGCATCTCTTGTCTTTAAAGATACGACTTGCGCAGGCACAGGCACACTCTTGATAGATTGTGGTGCTTAAATATTCCCCTCCATTTCATTTTTTCATATAATATTATAAATAAATTTACTTATTTGTAATGGACTATATACTATATAGTATTGGTCATTATATTAACCATAACCTTTTTGCTGATGTCCTCACATTATTAGCGCCGGAGGACGTGTCGCACGATTGTTCGGACTATGTCGCATAGGGAGGTTTGAATGGTCTTGCACATTATGTAGAGAGAGCTAGCGGACCTAGTTTCTTCGCTTGTTGCCGCGCACGTGCAGACTAGCGGATCTATACTTCCTCATAAAGTGAGGGTGACACATCTTGACTTATATATATATCACCTATTGCTTCCTCCTCTGGTTTTCAACTTCTCTCCTCTCCTCCTCCATTCATCTATGACGCCTTATCTCAAACAGATAAAGTATCTTATTACTAAATAATATATTCTATTTTTATCATATTCTTATTTATATTATTATTATCACTATTTATTTATTTAACAACCTATATATATATAGTCTTGATACTATACTATGGTTTCAATTACCTTTTAATTGCTTACTAGTCAATATACTCATTATACAGTGGCGTTCGTGTTAATTTGGCTCTTGGAGCGGCGTGTGAATCTATATAAGTATATATATTATATCGAAAGTCTTTGCTCATAACATATAATTATCGAGAAGATATTATATCTTTATACCTTCATTCTACTCATACTCGCGACCTATATTTTTAAAGACAAATGTAAGAATTAGGTCAAAGGTACCCAAATTTTCTAAACAAATGTATTAGTTAGGATTGTGGTGCTCATCTTTCTTTCTCATACATAACATTTCTTATACTACAATATAATAGCGTCGTTTCTGGCTATCATAATCATATAAATACTGCTACAAAGTATTCTTGACTATGTAGCCGATTTCTGTCCTCCTAACATCCATAACTCTCCAGTCCTTTTTTACTCTCTTGCTGATATTCGTCTATTTCTATCACACATAACGGTATTAGCTCTTCGACTGTCTACGATATTCTGTGTAATAGTATGCATAAACATTCATTACCTTTTCATTCTTCTATTTTTTTTTTATCACTTGATCCATTCGGATAAAGTTATCCTGGATATTTATATAATAAGATCTCTCGATAACTCTTTAGAGGAACTCTTATAAAATTCAAGTTATTCTTTCTCAATAAATATAATATCTGCTGGAATTATCCTCCACATACCGGACTTATTAACTATTTTTTCTTTTTTTATGTGTAAATGTCGTGCATACACTGAGGGTTACGAGTACTTGTTATCTTTTTTTTTCTAATCCTGCTCACGGATATCTCACGACGCTGTCAAAATTACCTACGATATAGCAATTTTTTGGTGTGTTTCTACACCTATATATATTACGTCATCAGATATGGTGGTGAAATTTGAGATATATGGATGAGTTAGGGGGTAATGATAATTGTTGCTCACAGTAAAATTCTAATCTAGCTACACTGTCGGATGCTCTCCGCGTGGTATGTTAGACTATGTGGTGATTTATCATCCAACTGTGTAATATCGTTTTCTTCTCATATGTGTATACTTATGAGGCAACGTGTGTGTGTTCCCTACTGTTTTCTTTCTGTGGTAAATTCTGACCTTACCGACGGATACTCTTTCATTTGTTTTTAAATTATTGATTTGTATAGTGTTGGCCGAACGCACCGGGTGCGATGCGGTGTAGCTTCGTGTGCGTCCTATTTTGATGCGGTGCCGGCTGTGCGGTGCGTGTGCGGTCGCGCACGTAATAGTTTCGTTCGACCGGTGAGCCGTGCTTATTTTTCATTAAATTCTATTCGAGGTGCGGTGCACAGTAGCGTTTAAAATTAGAGGCTGCGCGTGAGTGCGAAACGCAATGAGCTCGAAACATAGAGGTGCGTGTGTGGTGAAATATCAAAATTTTTAGATTTGATATATGATGCGCTAAACGGAGCTGCCTGTGGTGTGTCCTCTCCCTAGGCAATTCACTGTCTCGGTTAGCGCATTTTGTACTATTGTTACTGATCTTGCACTATATACTAGAATGAAGTTAAGAAAGCCATAACGTGGTAGCGTCACTATAGTGAGAGCCAAATTTTGTCTGTTGTACTATTTTCCTTCTGTACTTGTTTTAGACAGTGAGTGAATCTCTTTCGTGCTTGTCTAGGAAAAAACTTGGATTATCATACTCTGATTTTAAATTATCCTTTTTTGCTCACATTTGCAGATAATCTATTAAGGCCTCTCCCTCCACGTTCCTGACTTCCTCTCCATACGGCCCCAATATCCTCTCCCCTTCACTTCTTCTCCCTCCCCACTCTTACATTAAAGTCTCCCATCAGCCACAAAAATATCTCATTTTATCTTCTTTCCCCCTCACACCTCTCGTTCCATCAATTTCCATAAACTCTGCCTGTTTTCTCGTTCTCGATTTGTGTGCTGTTTTCGTCCGCCCTCTGCGGGCTGCATACACCCTGAGAAAAAGGGGTATAAATTTTTTTCTTTTCTCTGAAAACTTTAATACATTTAATTCAATATTTATACTCGTTCACGTCTGTAAAAATTGGGAGACATCTTCGGTCGCACTATCATACCTACTCCGTGCTTTGCCTGACGTATATTAGCCACCCTTTATAACAAGTCAATTGAACTACCCCCCTAAATTTCTGCCCCTCTCCTCTCCCCGTCACCCTCAATTTCCACTCCCATTACGTCTATCCTCCTCTTCTCCATCACATCCAAAGATCTCCTCCTCCTTTCCACTGTCTGTAGCTACATTTAGTGTAGCACATCTAAATTTGTTCGAAGAATTGTCCTCATTCGTTTTCCAAAATCGTTTAAAGGTCTGTTCCAAAAGGTCTATGTGTATCCGAAGCTGGTCCTTGAGAATCTTGCAAGCAGGTTTCTTTTCAGGCATGGCCTTGCCTAGGGCCTGTCCTGCCTAGCCATTGTTTCCGTAGCGTCAATCCAATGGTGAACGACGAAGTGACTGGAGTTGTACTTTCACCGCCAATAATAATAATAATAATAATAATAATAATAATAATAATAATAATATAATAATAAATTAATAATAATAATAATAATAATAATATATAATAATAAATAATAATAATAATAATATATAA
>JABUQX010024531.1:12500-17500 GCA_015478945.1 Trachelipus rathkii | reverse complement strand
TGACAACTTTCAAAATTCTTAGGACATGATCAGAACACTGCATATGGTCAATATTTTTTGTTTGAATAATGTTAGCCACGGGTTCAACTTAAAGCAGAATATTTGGTATGACGGAAAACGGTAAAAATGAAAATGGGTCTTGTTGACGAAACAGTATGATTGAAAAGCTGTTTTTCTTTGTTTTATTATTGAATTTCTTCTGACAATTTTTCTAACCCCTTCAACGATTTTAAAGATTTCGATATGGAAAATAGGAAAAGTAACTTATATTTTGAATTCAACGGGTTCACAAAGGTTTAAGGGGCCCAAAGTTAGAAATGTATTTCTTCTTACGTAGAGTCTAGAAAAAGTTATATGTCTTTTGATGTGTGGCAAATTAGTATTTGAACCCGAATAATGTTAAGGTCATTAATGACCAAATTAAGCCGATATGACTACCAGTAAAAATATAATCCTTCTCCTATTTTCCGCAGTTTCTTTGACCACTGTTCTCTTCCCTTGCCGTTGCTGTGCCGCCGTCGTGTCCCCTGACAACGCATAACATCGGAGCCCAAACCTTTCTTTTCTAAAAAAATAAATCGTTTTGGTAATGATTTTTACCATTCATTCCTTGCAAGAACTTTAACCCCAGAAATTCTTTTCGAGCAGCTCATTTTTCAAGATCGAATAAAACAGTAAAGTATAGATAAGTAATTAATTGTTCTTTACCCAACAAAACCGCAGTTTTCATGTCGGCTGACTATGAAGTAGAACTTCCAATTTTTTTCGTACATCCTCTTCAATCTACGGAAGAATACTGTCAGAAGAAGCTAGCTGTATAAAAGCACACAGCTAATTGACTTCAAGTCAATATAAACTTATATAAAAATGTCAATTTTTTTTAGTTTTTAATGCTCTGTACGTGATTTCCCAACTTTTCGAATTCCGGCACCCTAGTTAAGGGCTGTTGGAATTTTGGAGGACATTGTTATAATAAAATAAATAATATAATAATAAATAATAAATAATAATAAATTAATTATGATAATTCAATAATAAATAATATAAAAATAATAATAATAATAATTAATATAAAAAATAAATTAATAAAAATATAATTTAACGATAATATTTATTATCGGATAGCAAAATATAATATTTAATTAATCAAGAAGAATAATTTAGTAGATGTGGATCGAAAATATATTTTTTATTTTTTAAACAAAAAAAAAAAAAAAAAAAAAAAAAAAAAAAAAAAAAAAAAAAAAAAAAAAAAAAAAAAAAAAAAAAAAAAAAAAAAAAAGCAATTTTGCCTGTGTTGTTATAGTTTTATATTGATCTAGTTTGAATCTAATATAATGATTAAGGAAATTTTTGAGATGCTGCTTGGCGAGAACAAATGATTTTTGTATTGTAGGTCTGAATGTTTGATTAACGCAACACACAATAATGTAGTTCTAAAGATTCAACCATCTAAATCTTCTTGATTTGATTTTATCTATGCATTGCAGAAAGAAATGGGGAACAAAGTCGTTCCGTTGTTCACCACAAGTTATGTTGTGTATTGTTTATTGAAAATGGTGGCAAAATTTCCACGTGACTTTTTGAATTTTTTCTTATACTGAGCTTGTAGGATCTTCACCTTCCTTTTATGTTATTGCTAAGCCAACAAAAAAGCAGCGCTGACTAAAAGTGCAGCACTTCATCAATGTTTAATTTCAGCTAATTCTCAACGCGATTGAATAAAAGTAGAGTGGATTGATTCGTTTTGGTTCTTTTTCAAGGTAAGCAGATCAGTACAACTGTGAAATCTAGTTTCATACTTCAGCAATATATTAATCTGCCATGTGAAGATGGTGGTAACCATACCACTCAAGATTCTAACGGGATAACGGAAGGAAATTTACCTATTTCTACGCATTCTTTTTCAATTTTTTTAGATTTTACCAAATTCAAATGAGGTCTTTTTAGCTTTTCTCGGCCGAAACGTTCCCCCGAAGAATTTTGAAAGGATATGGAAAATTTGTAAAAAAAAAACGAGTTTTTCTCAATATGCGACTATCCAGAAAGAGCTACCCCGCTTTATCATGAAACCTTTATTTTTATTGGTTGAGAAGAAGAAACTACTTGTTTTCTTGTCTAGTTCCTGCACATGAAGTTATTTAATTCATTAGGTTTTTACTAACAAATATTGACCAGATTATGACAGCTATTAAACACCAAAATCATTTTGCAAGCAACCTAGAAAATGAATTGCATGTTCTCTCTTTCTCAAAAAAAAATTAAAGACTTTTAGCTTGCTTTCCTTTGAGTGAGAACGCGGATGTCAGTACTTCTGCACGGAGATAACCATTTACTTCTTTTATGTATAATAATGAGATATAGAGAATCCAGTTTCACAAATATTTTTCAAAGAGGTTACAGCTTCAAAGGTCGCCGATTTAATGTAATTTATCTATCTTCACAACCTGATTTGTAAACTTCAGCGAGACTTGTGACCACAATTTCCCTACTAGTGCCTTCTTGGTGCAGAAAGCAGTGAGTTATTATCAATGACTCATTTTCCTGCAAAGCGGCCGCAATAAATCCTTTTATACTTTTCTAGTCATTGATGGTCACCTCAGTACATTAGTTCCACAACCAGCTCGTTCCCATGAAAGGACCATGGATTATTGAATAGGAGAACGGAAAACGAAAATTCGGGCCGGTTGACTGATGTAGTGGTTTCCATCTTTGCAAAACAAAAACTGATTCACCACAAATTATATTACCGTCAGCAATCTACAGAATTCAAGAGGTGATATTTGTCTCAGTAATAATCATCTTTCGATTCTATTTGTTTAAAGCAAATTTATGTGTGTTGAGTTGTTAATAAATTGAAAACGTATATAAGTTTTCATTAAAATGGTTAAGGATGTTACAATTAGGCTAAAATACACGGCAACCCCTGGACAGATCTCGCGGCACCATAAGTTCCGCGCACACGGTTGGGGAATCTTCTGCTCTTATAATGAGTTAATTACTACTTCATTAATTATCGATTGATGCATCTTTTTTCAGTTTTTTCTATTTTTAATAAGCCCTTAAATTCCCTTTGGAAACATAATCAAGTCATTCTGTATTTATTCGGCTTAAGATTTAGGGCGTCGTTGATATATATATAAGTCATCATATATATATATATATATATATATTATATATAATATATATAATATATATATATATATATATTATATATATACTATATGATATATATATATATTGATATATATATATAATATATACTACTATAATAATAATATAATATATATATATCATGATATATATATATATATATATATTATATATATATATATATATATATTAATAATATATATATATATATATATATATATATATAATATATTATATATATAATATATATATATATATATATATATATATATATATATATATATATATTATATATATATATATTTATATTTTACAGAGATAAGCCACCGGCACTCACGGGCAGAAGCCTAATAAGGAGGAGGTGTAACATTTAAACGTCCCAGTAGGGCGAAGCCAAGCCCAAGAGGGGAGAATAGCCAGCATTCGCCCAACCCTACAGTGCGAACCTCGGGACCCTCCGCTTTGTTTTGGCACGAGTGCTTTAACACTGACTATGCGGGCTTATTATATAAATAAAAATTAATCAGTAAAGTTAAATATTATATATATATATATTTATGTATATATATATATTAATATAGTATATATATATATTATATATATACTTATATAGTATATATTATATATCATATCACATATATATATTAGTTTACTATCAGTTTCATTATTACCAACACTATATTATCATTTACACCTCACTACCTCATTATATTATCATTTCGTTTAATCATCACCATCACTAAATATTCATCATGTTTTTACTAATCATTACCAGTCCGGCCACTATTGCATTATCATTAGCCATTGATTAACATTAGCAACACTATTATTTATTACTATATATTATTACCATTGACTATTTATAATTGTTTCACAACCGTCAATCACAACACTACCAAGAACAGTCTCAGCAATTAATAATAGTCACCAATTAAATAATAATACTGCGATTGTTCATGGGAAGTGAATAATGTCAGAAGGGGGTTCCCAGCCCCAACAGCCATGCGAAGATAGTCTTCATATTGACCAACTGCGTCGAAACATCCCATCCACAAGTAGACCAGAAATTAATTATAGCGTAGCTTCTTTATTTGTAATTCCAAATGTTGGGTTTTTATTCATTTTTGTTAAAAGACCTGATGATTCAATTTTTTTGCTCCTCACCTAAACTATTACAGACACCACTTTACATATTTATCTAAAATTAATAATTTTTTTTGAAAAGAACTAGATTAAAAAATTTGTTGCTCCGCTTTAGTTCGTTAAAAATGTTAATTTTGTTTTATTATATAGTATGATTTTCATTTTAAATTTCCCATTCAGTAAAGTAAAATATTTTATGAAGATTTTGATTAATTTGGTAGCTACCACTTAATAAAACTCTGGTCTCAACATCTTTCCTCACACAGAAATCCTTCTAGAACTTTATGAAGTAGTTCTATTGAAGTTTTAAGCCTTCTTCTTAGTCTCTACCCTAGATCTTCTCATTTCTTCTTTTCCTTTTCTCCCAGCTGTTTTTAACACACCTTAAGCAAGGAATAAACCGGCTAACGATCAGCGAAAGTTCATACTTAGACACAGTAAAGTAGAACTAACATAAGGCATTTACAAAAACCGTAACCTTTCACACTTGTCAAGGCATATATCAAACATATCATATGTTAAATTTCACATTAACATGTAATATTAAAAAAAAAAATTATCGATAAACCTTGTCTAATTATCATTACAGGACCAACGAATAATATTGCTGAACGTAACAAAAGTTTTACTTAAAAATATAATATTTAGCAAATTTTTCAAACCTCCTACTCTAGCTCATAATTCCCAACCGAATAATTGCAAAG
>JABUQX010024531.1:0-2500 GCA_015478945.1 Trachelipus rathkii | reverse complement strand
TTTGGTTTTAAGTGTTTAAAGATTTGTTTAATAAGGTGATTGTTGTTGTTTTTTTTAACTGTTTTTATTTATTTACTGTGATTGTTGTTTTTTTTTTGTTAATTTTTTTTAGTTAGGTTAAATTTATTTTCAGTTTATTTGGTCAGATTAGGTTTAGTAAGGCTAGGTTAGTTTTAATAGGTTAGGACTTAATTTTGATTTTATATTTAATTTTAATACATTTGCAGAGTATTGTGCAAAAATTTTGAAATCTTAATTTTTCTCTCCTATTCTATTATTTATTATTCGCATATTGATTTATTTTTGAATTTATTATTTATTTATTTAGTCTTATTCATTAATATATTCGTATTCTAATGTGATTTTATTTCTTATTGAGTACTATTATTTAATTTAGTTATTTTATTTATTTATTGGATTGTAATTTATTTAGTTTATACAATTTTATTTTATATAAGTTTATATTTGATTATTTTTTATTAGTTGTCATTGTGATATATTTTATTTTTATATATAAGGATAAATTTTTATATTGCGTTATATTTATTTTTATAGTGTACTTTATTTATTTATTTGTATTTATTTATGATATTTTATTTATTTTAATTAAAGATTGTACGTGAATGAATATCGTAGGCAAGTATGTATATTTATTATTTGTAATATAATTAGTATAAATTTCTGTTATTTGATAATTTTCTTGATTTATTGGTTCTTTGTATTTTGAATAAAATGTCTATTTAAATGAGAAAATCCTTAGTTTTTTTTATTAGTTGCTATTTTATATATATAGTATATATTTAAGTAGCAGATCTCATAAATGACACATGTGAACATAACGTTATTTACTGTGACAAAATCTTAACTCACTCTATTGATAAACATAATAATATATATATATAATAATATATATTAATATATATTTATATATATTTATATAATATATATATAATCATTATATTATATAATAATATACTATATTAATATATATTAATAATATATATAATATATATTATATTATATATAATTATATATATATATATATATATTATATATTATATAATATCATATACATTATACATACATAACTAATTTCTGCCCTGGCCCACTGATATAAGGTATAATAGTGACCACACCTTACCTTCTACATGGAAAAAGCGTACCCTTATATAATTATAGTCGTGTCATCTATAGAACTATATTGTAGGCTGATATAGTATATTATCTCCAAACAGTATATCTAAAGAATGAGAAAGTTACAGTAAAATAGGTTATAGATATAGGTATCCAGGGTGAGGTGAGCGTCCTAGATATATATATTATATACAGGGCTAGGTAATAGGTTCACAGAACTCCCCAGTGAATAGAAGATAGGTGCTCCATTTAGTGTCCATATGAGGATTATACTCGTAAAAATTATCTAGTTGACAGATAAGTATGGATAATATATAAGCGTGTCCCAAGTTATATTGAATCTATGATAATTTTTAATTAATTGTAGTGCACAAACGTTATCTCATAAGTCGGCTTAAAGCAAACTTATCAACCCTTTAAGCCAGCTTTAGCTGCTTAAAGTTGCCTTTTATGACCAGCGACTAATCCCTAAGGGATTTATTTAGAATAAATATTTTACATTAACTCGGAAATGGACTAATTTAAAGTTATGAGGCGTAAGACAGGTGGCATGCGGAGTGCCGATTTACGCCGACATCGACTTGGAACTACCATGCACCCCGGCCCCTATAAGACAGTTAATTTTGTGTATTATCACTTCCTTTAACGCGGTGTGGCCCTCAGTTAGAACAGGGATTCCCTTTATGTGAAGTGGCTCAAAAAAATGGATGTCCTCTCCGGAGTTAAATTGTGCGCCCGAACTCCAAATTCCCCATGGCCCCAGAGGGGTTCGTTGAGGGGTAGTTATATGGTCATATAGTGGTACGAGTTGATAACCCCAAATTGCCGACTACGATACCTATAATAGTAGATAGGTTGTTAGAGAGTCTATTCTGTATACCTTTTCCAAGAGACTGGTTAAATTCATATTGAGCTTATATGTGGCGGATCGTGAAAAGAAGCCATTATGCAGTCTATTGTGTTGAATAGCCAATGTGTTTCAAACCGCGTACAAAGGAGAGGAGGAATCGTTATGTTGAGATGTCCCATTAAAACATCTTGGCTGCGTGAGGATGGGAGGGGAATTTTAGTCTAAAAAAAGGTCCCAGCCCACCAAACACCTTAAAAAAAATGCTGTCGCCGATAGAAGGGTGAAATTTGGGGCCCGTTGCGAGTAATTTGTGCATGGATGTTGAATTGAGATGAGATATTATGAATGAAGAGAAATAAAAATAATTGATTGTTTATAGCTCGCTACGCCTCACATACTCAAGTGGAGAAGGAGAGGGGGGCCCACGAGCCCCTAGAGAACTATATAAATGTTCTGCTCATCGTGATGAGAAACTGAAATTTCTAGGTTCACAATGGCGAGTAGTTATACTTTGAG
>JABUQX010024530.1:40000-46798 GCA_015478945.1 Trachelipus rathkii | reverse complement strand
GCTAGACCTGATGTGGAAAACGGTTGCAGATTTGAATTCTGTGAAAAGAGTATATCGGATATTTAATGTGTCGTTCAAATGTGCATAGGCCGTTGTTATTATTATTATTTTTAATTCAATATGATTTATTATTATTATATTATTAGTTATATTATTATATTATTATCTTATTTATTATGTTTCAATCTTATTATCTTATCAATCATTGTGTTATCTTTATTCTCTTTTTATTATTGATTATTTTTTTTTGTGTTTAATTATTATTATTCTTATATTATTATATTATGAGTTATATATTATTTTATTATTATTTATTATTTGATATATTATTAAAATTATTATTATTATTATTATATTATTATTATTATATTATTATATTATTATATTATTATTTATTTTATTTATATATTCTAATAATTATTATTATCTAGTATTATGCTATTATTACAATTTGTATTATTTTTATTTCCCTTGTATACTTTTCAATTCTTTCTGATTATTCTTTTTTAATAGTTATATCAAATATTAAATAAAATCCCCTTAACGTACTCTTTTCACATAAATTTATTTACTTAGAGTAAAAGTAGGATAACGATTAAATTAACATTAGATCTTATTAATTAAAATTGTTAGAGATACCGCAAAAAAATAACCAATTATAGATAAAACAAAAAATGAGAAAGAAAGAAAAGAAATGAAAAATGATGAAAATTCCAAAAGTTGTTGAAAATATTGAAAAATAGAATTTCTGATTTGTAGCATAAAAGAAATCAAGTAATGAACCTGGTTTCATAAACGCGCGGGCTTATACATTTTCCAATGGAGTGCTGCCCCACCTGAGAGCCAGAGTCATACTTGATCTTCTTTTTTGGTACAAATCAAAACTATATAAAACAATTAGTTTACAGTTGGTTTTTTTCAATTTCTTTTTCTTTTTTTTCTTCTTTTTAATCCTTTTTTTTGTTCTTTTTTTGTTTTTTTTTTGTTTTTTTTTGTTTCTTTTTCTCTGAGCAAGTGTTAAATTAAGATGCTAATGATAATTTTAAAATTGTGCAAATTAAAGTAAATAAGTAAATAAATATTATTGTATTAAACTACATCAAGGGTAAATTAGCTTACAAATATATATAATATTAAAAATTAATCCAGAAATTGACAGGTAAATAATAAGTAAATAATATAATATAATATAATAATCTAATAATTATTAATAATATAATAATTAATAATAATAATAATTAAATATATAATAATATATAAATACTAAAATATAATAATATTATATAATATAATATTAATAATAATAATATAATAATAATAATAATAAAATAATAATTATAATATAATATATTAATAGATAAATATATAATAATATTAATAAACAATAATATTAATAAATAAAAAAAATAATAAAAATAATAATAATAATAATAATAATAATAATAATAATAATAATAATAATAATAATAATAATAATAATAATAATAATAATAATAATAATAATAATAATAATAATAATAATAATAATAATAACTGCAACTACAATAACTGCTTTAGGAAGGATATTTTTTAAATGATTCTATATCAATCTTTTTCAACGCTGAATTCAATCTGCAATCCGTTTTGCACATCCGGTCTAGCTTTTTTCGATACAACAATTTTTATTAAATGCTTTTTTTTTGCTGATTTTTGTTCTAACCCTATAATAACTGTATTTTCATGAAATTTGCTTGCATAACTATATTTTGTATTAAAAAGTTTAGAGAATTGTGTGTTATAAGATTATTTTAGTTATTTACTAGTTTGAAAACTATTATTAATAAACTATTATTAAGGTTATTCATAGCTATGTTTAGTGTTTAAAATTTATCATGAATAGATACACAAGGTACCGGAATATATTTTTGCTGGTAAACGTAAAATAGGCATGATCAGAGGCTTTACAAATGGTGGTAACGTAGACTTGCTGACCAGCCATTTTACTTTACAGCAAATATATATTTCGTACCTTTGTATATATTCAATGATAAATCTTTTAACCAACTAATACTAGATATGTTAACCTTAAAGATATTTAATAATAAATTTTTCAAACTAGTAAATAAAAAATAATCTCTATAAACACATTCTCTAAACTTTTTTAAATACAAATATATATGTTATGCAAGCAAATTTCATGAAAATACAGTTATTATAGGGTTAGAACAAAAATCAGCATTAAAAAAAAGCATTTACATAAAATATGTTGTATCGAAAAAGCTAGACCTGATGTGCAAAAACGGATTGCAGATTTGAATTCAGCGTGAAAAGATGATATAGAATCATTTAAAATATGTCTTCAAAAATGTCGCATAGCAGTGTTATTATTATTATTATTATTATTTATTATTATTATTATTATTATTATTATTATTATTATTATTATTATTATTATTATTATTATTATTATTATTATTATTATTATTATTATTATTATTATTATTATTATTATTGTTATTTATTATTTACTGTCATATTATTATTGTTATAATTATTATTATATATTCTTATTATTTATTATTTTATATTATTACTTATTATTTATTATTATTATTATTATTATTTTTATTATTATTATTATTATTATTATTATTATTATTATTATTATTATTATTAATTATTATTATTAATTGATCTAATCTCTCTCTTTTATTATGGTAGTTATTATTATTATTATTAGTTATTATTATTATTATTCATTATTATTATTATTATTGTACCTTATTATTTCTGTATATTTCTGATTAATTTTTTTAATAGTTATTATTTGAAGCTAATTTAACCCTTGATGTAGTTTATACAAATACAACACTCACCACACACCACAAAATATATTTATTTACTTATTTCTTTAATCTGTGGAAATTGTTGGTTAAGATTACATCTAAACTCTAACACTTGCTCAGAGAATCTCAATCCTCACCAACACAAAAAAACAAAACAAAAAAAAAATGAGAAAAGAAGAAAAAGAAAGAAAAGAAACTGAAAAAAATTCAAAGATTAATAATTGTTTATATAGATTTAATTGGTAGCAAAAAGAAATCAAGTTATGACATCTGGCTTTCATCAGCTTATAAAGCGCTCACTCTAAGGGCGTGATGAAAGCCAGAAAGTCATACTTGATTTCTTTTTGCCACAAATGAAACTATATAAACAATTAGTTTAATCTGTTGAATTTTTCATTCTTTCTTTCTTTTTCTTTCCTTTTTCTCATTGTTTTTTTGTTTTTTTTTGTTTTGTTTTTCTCTGATTAAGAGTTAAAGTTAAGATGAAAATTGATTTTTTTTTGCTTGGAAAAGGTGAGTAATAATTAACAAAATATTATTGTATTAAATACATCAACGGGTGAAACTTAGCTCAATATATATAATATATTAAAAAACTTTTTAGACTTGTACATAGTCAGGTACAAAAAATATAATATATAATAATAATAATACTAATAAATAATTTAGTAACGCAGGTACCATCTACCATATAATTTCTTTGATAAAACAATAATAATAAAAAAATTATAATATAATATAATATAATATAATAATAAGATAATAATATTAATAATATATAATAATAATAGATAATACTATAATAATAATAATAATAATAATAAATAATAAAATAATAAAAATAATAACTATAAATTAATATATATAATAATATATTAGATAATAAATTAATATAATAATATGTATAATATATAATATATAATAATATAATAATATAATTAATAATAATAACATGTATGCCATTTATTGAAGGACCATATTTAAATGATTTATTACTTTTCACGCTGATTCAATTGCAATCGTTTTTGCACATCAGGTCTAGCTTTTTTCGATACAACATATTTTATGTAAATGCTTTTTTTTAATGCTGATTTTTGTTCTAACCCTATAATAACTGTATTTTCATGAAATTTGCTTGCTAACTATTTTTGTATTTAAAATATTAGAGCAATTGTGTGTTATACAATTTTTAGTTATTTACTATTTGAACTATTATTAATACTATTATTAAGGTTATCATAGCTATGTATTAGTGTTTAAAAATTTATCATGAATAGATACAAAGGTAACCGAAATATATTTTGCTGGTAAAGTAAAAATGGCTGGTCAGCAATCTAGCGTTACACCATTTGTAAAGGCCTGCTATCATGCACTATTTTTTGCCTTAAGTTGGCGATCAAGATGAAGATTTTGCTCTCAATATCCTGCCGAACTGTGTTGATACTATAGACGTGGAGCAAGGAATCGTGAAAACATTACTTTTGGTATAAATTAATGGTGTGGAGGGAAGGAGGATCATGTAACAGAGTGCTACTTTTGCATGGCAAACTTACAAGGTAAGTAAATTGGGGGAATGCTATTTTAGCCATCAAACACACACACACAACACACCACACACACAACACACACACACACACACAACACACACACACACACACACATGCACAATTTCTGAGCATTCATGCAACTTCAAATTTAATAAATGTCTATCTGTTGTTTTAGGAATAAACAAGAAAAGCAAGCACGCTGCTAAATCACCAGATGTGCCCTCTCCTAAAACCAAACCCCCAATGGACAAGGTATTCCATGTTCAGACGCACCTCAAAGCTTGAATCTGGATAAAGGTAGCGGTGATAGATAATTAATCAATGACGACAACTTAATTAATTAACCAATGACAGCATTCATTCTACTACCAAAAGAGTTATACCATCTTCTTCGATCTCATCTTAGAGAGAGCAATTTAATGGCACCAAAGAACATTTCTGGTACATAAATAGGGATCAAGAATTCAGACAGCTTCTTTTCTCTCATGAAAATTCATCTTTGGTATATTTGGCTCGAATATTAAGGGTTTGATCGAAGCTTTAGTTGTGTATAAACCATCTGAATGAAGACTATTTATAGACTCAACAAGTAGAAGTCTCGAATCTGTATTCTTACAAAATGGTATTTTTTTTGGTTCTATTCCAGTTGACTATCCTATACAACTGATTGAAAATTATGACAATATGAAAACTCTTATTGATGCCCTCAAATACAGCGATCATCATTGGAGAGTCTGTTGTGATCTCAAGGTACGTTAGAGTAGATTTTATTTTTCTTGACACAAAACTATTAGAGATTAAATTGTTAAAAATTAATGAAATGCAATGATGCAAAAACTCAAGAAAGACAAATTTACTTAGCTTCTTTAATTTTCACAGGTTATCTCTCTGGTATTAGGAATGTAAGGAGTTTACACCAAGAATCCACCCTTTCTTTGTTTGTTTGTTTGTGGGATAGTCTGGCAGACGACAATCATTTTGAACAATATGAATGGCTAGCTCGAAAATCTTTTACACCTGAATTTCAAAATGTCATTGCTAACCCATTGTTTGATAAAAAAAAAAATCTACTACCATCACTGCACATAAAGCTAGATTTGATGAAAATCTTATTAAGGCAGTGAATAGACAAAAACAAGCTTTTCTTTATATATAAAAATGTTTCTTCACATAAGTGAGGCAAAATTGAATGCAGGTATTTTTGATGGTCCTCAGATTAGAAGCTTAATGAAAGATCCAGAGTTTGAAAAGACCATGGATGAAATAGAAAAGAAAGCTTGGATTGATTTTAAATTAATTACTAGTAACTTTTTAGGAAAGCAACGAAGTCCCGAGTATAAAGCCATCGTTAGTAATCTGTTGAAAAGCTTTAAGAGCCTGGGAACTCGCATGTCCATCAAATATTTCTTATTAGTAAGAAGTTCCACTATCATTTTTTCTCTTGTGTTTTATTCAATTCCAGTTTCGTTTTGAAGAGTCTTTGGCAGTTGCAACCCCTTGCATCAAGCTCTCTATTCATGATATACGCAAGAAGGGACTACGGAAACGAACAAATTATGAGAAATACAAATTTCTTACATACCAAGAAAATTTTTTTTGATAGATGAAAATATCATTTTCGAATTTTTTTTTTTTTTTAAATATAGTACAAACACATTTTCATAAAATTTTAGAAAATATTTAAGAAAAAGATATTCATCTTTAAATCTATCGAATTATATTTAATATACTTCAAAATTAAATGTGTATGCATGTAACATTCTTCATTGCTTAACCTGATACAGGGTTCATTGTACTTCAACACTTAACTCCTGCGATCTTCAATGTTTGCCGCTTCCTTACCTGCTACATGCTTCAGGGAGCTCTGTTGTTTACCTCTTACAGACTCCAATGTGCTACCTGCCTACCCGCTATAAATTTCATTGTGCTTTCTTGCTTACCTGTTACAGGCTCCAAAGTGCTTCCTTGCTTCATGAGGGCTCCAAACACAAACCACATATACTGATCGAGTGAATAGAATCTTGATAGTTTTTCATCTCCTTTGCAAAGCCGAAATCTTGTTCTTGTAATCAAATAAATAAGAGGGCCCATCAAAATCAGGCTTCCCAATATCCAAAGCCATACCTGCCAACAATATCTCATTGACTTTATATATTATATATTATATATATATATATAATATACCCACTATATTATTATATATATATATTATATTATATTATATATATAATATTATATATATAATTATATTATATATATATATAATTTTTTGTTGTTTATGATCCTGTCTTACTGTCATTAAAAATTTTATATTTATATGCATGACCTTATTTTGGTTACATAATTATTCAAAATATCAAATTGCTAATGATCTTTCAATTAATTAATTAAGTATTTGTTTGTAGTTCTAAAATCTATAATTAATT
>JABUQX010024530.1:27500-35000 GCA_015478945.1 Trachelipus rathkii | reverse complement strand
GAAAAAATATTTTAATAATTATAAACATTTCATTTGTATGAAAAGCTTGTTTACATTATTACCTAAATACTTAATTCTTAAAATCACATTCAATTGAGTAATTTTTAGGTTATCCATCTTTTTTACAAATAAAGCTGTGGTTTTATCAGATAGTTTTTTAAAGGCGTTTTTTTCTTTAATATAAAATCTACAACTTACCCTTTTGCATTTATTCATTTTTTATGTATTACATGCTAATACCACTTTAATAAAGTTATATAAAATTAATATCAATATCGAAAATCAGACCAATTGATACAAAACAGCCACACATTTCGTCACATATTTCGGGAAAGCAACGAAAGGTTTATATTATATATATTTTCGATTTAAGGTAGGAAGACTCGCCCGCTCCCTTATAAGTTGAGTAAAAAATGACGTCATTCGTCTGTCCGTAGCATAGAATTACTTTCTATACAGACGTAGGAGCGAGAATTTCTAAAAGAATTTGAATTCACTTATTATTATAGCTATTATTTATTGTGGTTGTTTTTCTTTTCATTTATGATGCAAATAGCTTCTTTTTTTAAACTTTTATTAAAAATTTTAATATTTAGTATATTTACAATTTATTTTCAATTATTTAAAACGTAAAAAATATTGGGTAGGAGCTAACTACCCTACCTACCTATTCCTATATCATACGCCCCCTGATATATATATATATATATATATATATATAATATACTATATATATATTATATATTAATATATATTTATATTATATATATCATTATATAATATATTCTATATTATACTCGGCATTCGAATGAGTCATATTAAAGTCTTAATACGTAGTAACGAGAGTATATATATATATATATATCTATATATATTATATATAATTATATATATATTATATTATATATATATGTATATATATATATATATATATATATCTATTGATATATATTATTATATTATATATATATAATTATATATATATAATTTATATATATTATATTATATATATATATAATCATATAATATATATATTATATATATATTATATATATATATATATACTTGTACGAAAAGGATTATTAAAATTTTTCTAAGGTAAAGAATAGCTTTAATTTAAAATTCGAAATAATACCAATTCACCACGAAGTATCCCACTGACTCGGAGATAGGCTGAAGAGATCAAGGAAAATGGAGAGAGAATCTGGTATGATAACTTTGAAATTGAATAGTTTCTGATCCATTTATATTTAAGTAATATTTGTCTTCTAATAGAAACTTTAAATATTCTTCGAGGCGAGAAATAAAATGAACTGTAAACCAAAAGTTCAAATAGATCTAAGCGAAGTTAATCTTGTTCAACGTCTGGTGTAGTGCACCCCTTTCGTTCCAGCATGCAAAACTAGAAAGCATTCTGATATTTTTATTTTATATATTATATATATATATATATATATTATATTTATATATATATATATATATAATATATATATTATATATATATATATTATATATTATATTATTAATATATATATATATTATATATATATATATATATATATATATATATATATTATAATATATATATTATATTATATATATTATATGAGTATATATATATAATTGGTTTTTTTAAGAAGTTATACTTCCATTCCACTTCCCTCGTGTCCTGATATCCGTGATGAGATTCGACTGAAAATAATGGAGTAAAATCGAAAATTCGTAAAGATTCGAGAGTTCAGCTTTTTTGAACCAGATCAAACACGGTTGTTGATCGAAAATCTTCAAAACCGCTCATGTCTATCTTCAAAACGGTGGATACTGTTTAATATATATATATATATATTATATTATTTATATATTACTATATATATATATATATTATTATATATATATATATATATATATATATATATATATTATATTATATATAATAATAATAATTATGAGGTAGTGATAGCAGTCTCTCTAAATTTAAGGGGTGGAGGTCGCCCTTCGAATATCGCGTGTATATGTTTTATACATTTATACAAACCTAATCTAAACCCATACCACTCAAACCACATCACTAGAAAACATTCCAATTATTACAGATTACAACAGGGGGGGAAAAATCAAATTTGAATGAAGAAAGTGAATTTTCAAACTCATGATGCAGCACAATTTTTTAAATGCTTTCAATACAATATCTTCTCCACTACTACTTTATAGTTAGAATCTTTAAAGTTCCCCAAAAAGTTTAAGAAAAGTTAAGAAAAAACTTTAAAAGCAACCTAGGCTTCTTCTTCAACTGATGTCAATTTTTTCAAAATCATTTATCAAACATAAGTTGTCGAATCTGCTGCCAAAAATACCTTCCTTGAGTTTTTCTGATGATAACTTTAGGGAAATTTTTTGTCAAGTATTCAAAGCAAGAATCATCTTAAGGGAGAACTTAATTGAATTATTTCATTAAATCCAGTTTTATATGTAAAGGAGGTAGAAGTATGTAATGTTTATAATGTGTTTTTGACCCAGGATGCAGGAATTTTTAATTGAGTCATTTTTTCTTCTTCCAATGTTCAGTTTAGTTCTACTGTTTCATTCGCAAATAAACATGGCATTTTAGTGTATCCAGATTGTTGTCCAAGTAACATTCCAATTACTTTTAATTCACCACTTAGTGTCCATATATGTTTTTTCCTATTTCACATTGTTTAAAAGAGTTTTCATATTTTGGTATGTTTCTTTCAAATGAACTAAATGGGCTATCAAAAGTGAACTGAATTTATAGCCATTATGTAAGAAAACTCCTTTCAAGCTGCTTTTAGGAGAATCTTTGAATTTTGTCTCCAGTCTGCTTTGTTGTAGTTGACACCAAAATAGCTTTTCAAACTATACATATCATGATAAAAATGTGTGTGTAATATCTGACTATATGCCGCAAATAAATGTTACTAACCTTGTGAGGTTCATCTCTTAATCCCTTTCAAAATAAAACCCTTGTGCTTCAACACACTTAGCCCAACGAGTTTGACATTCATTAGAGTATCTCTGAAAGGCTTCTGTTAGAATGGTCCTCAACACTGCTGTCGCGTTGAGCATAATATCGTCTCGGCTGTAGAATCGGGTGCCTTTCATTGGGGATTTGAGTTTCTGGAATAACCAGAAGTCACATGGAGCCTTGTTCGGAGAATAAGGTGCCTGGCGAACGATTCAAATGCCTATCTTTGCCAAAAAATTCATTAATAGAAGAAACGAATGAGCCGGATCGTTATGATGATGCAGTTTCCAGTTTTGTAATGACCACAGATCCCGTTTTTACTTAGAACTGCGTAACAAAGACAACGGAGGACGTCACGATTGTACACTTTAATTACTGTTAGTCCTTCAGGAGCGTATTCGTGATGCACGATGTCACGGGAATCGAAGAAACAATTAGCATTACTTTGATTTTGCTCACCACCTGTTGTACTTTCTTGGGTTACCTCTAGGTTAAATGCTTCCACTCTGATGACTGAACTTTGGTTTCTGGGTCTTACTCATACATCTAGGTTTCTTGTTCCGTTATCACGGTATTGAGGAACACTGCATCCCTGTTGAATGTTGTGACACGTCAAGTCTTACTTTCCTTTGGTCCTGAGAAATCAGTTTTTTCACAGATTTGACTGTCACCCTGCGCAATCCTAATTCATCCCGTAAAATGGCATGAACAGAATCTTTGCTGATACCGATATCATCATCAATTTCTTTCACTGTCAAACGACGATCTGGCATTATCAAGGACCTCCTTTTTCATTGGTTACGTATTCCTTCTTATTGACGGTCTTCTTGAATGATGATCACTCTCGGATGACGTATAGCCATTTTTAAACCGGTTATACCCATATTTTATTTGGTCATTCTCCATTGCATTATCACCAAAAGAATGTTGAATCTTGCGAATTGTTTCCGCCTGCCTATTACCAAGCTTTTTAGAAAACTTGATGTATTATATTTTGGTAACACGTTCCATCATCTCACTCAAAATAAAACTTCGACGTTCACACACAACACAATCTGATGTGTCTGGCGAGCCTAAAAAGCAACCTGCGCGCGCACAAATGTTTCCTGTACTTTCCACTTTGGTGCTGCCAACCTCAAGTAATTACTTTCCGCGGGAGAGAATTGGTCTGATAATTTTTAAGCCAATCTTATATATAATATATATATATAAATATATAATAATAGTATATATATATATATATCTATATATATTATTATATAAGTGTATATATATATATATATTATATATATATATATATATATATTATATAATAGTATATATATATATAATAGTTTATAGTAACTATACTAATATTAGGACAGTCTACCTATTGTGACTCTTTTGATTTAAATTAAATAAAGTTTGAAACTTTATTTTAAATGAAAAAAGATATAAGATATAATATAAAAAATCACAGTCTCATAATTTTGAAGTTACAATTCAAAAAAAATATTAAAATATTCATAGTTTTTACTTCATGATGCGGAGGAATTTTTAGACTTTTTACCCAATGTAGACATAATTTTTTTCAGTTGTAACGTGAAACTTGGTTCGTTAGGTTGTGTTTCGTTTTAGTCTCAAAAATGCAGTTTTATTAAATGAAAATGATATAAAATTATTAGCGTAGGTAGACTTTGTCCATTATATATATATATATATATATATATATATATATATATATATTTTTTTTTGATATTATACATAATAAATATATCTATATATATGTAAATATATATAATTTTATTTTTAAGGTATTACACGGCAAAATAGGGGGCTCGAGCGCGACGGGGAACAGAAAGGGGGGACGTTTTCATACCCCGTAGGGGAGGGGTTGGAGGAACCCCCGCGACACCCAAATACCAAAGAGGGGGTTCCGGAGACCATCCCGGAGGGGGAAATAGTCCTACCCTGTCGTTCCCCGGAAGGCCGAGAGACCCCGACTCCTGCCATCTTTGCGGTTTACCCTTGGGTATTCCTTTGTTAAAAAAAGCAGTTTCAAGAATGTCCTCTTCAAGCGTGACAGTTTCAAGGTAATTTTTGAATCATCAAAATACGTGGTTCCTGTAACTATGTTAAATAATAAACATGTACTAACAATTTTTTTTCGGCTAACGATACCGTTCAAAAGTCCATAACTAGACTTTCCTCCATATATAGTATCATATATAAATATATATATATATAATATATATATATATATACTATATATATAATAATATAATATATATATTATATAATGACTAGAGAGATATATGATATATATATGGCTTATATGTATTTTATTAACAGCAAAATATTATTTTTTACAATCAGATATCTCAAAAAAACAATAGCTACAGGGAGAAGGAATACATTTTTGGAAAGAGGGAACAATTTTAGTGCGGAAAAATTTAAAAAAAAAAAAAATCTCAAAAATACAATAGCTACAGCGAAAAGGAATACATTTTTGAAATCCTTGTAAAATTTTAGTTACGAAAATGTAAAAAAAAAAAAAATAAATAAATAAATAAAATAAATATTGGCTATTTTTTTTTGGGGGGGGGGGGGGAAAAATATATATATATATATATATATATTATATATATATATATATATATATATATATATATATATATATATATATATATATATAATATATATAATATATAATATATATATATATATATATATATATTTTTTTTGTATAGGTATTACAACGGCAATAGGGGGGGCTCGAGCAGACGGGGAACACAGGGGGGAAACGTTTTTATACCCCGTACAGGGGAGGGGCGGAGACCCCCGCGAACCAAATAACCAAAGAGCGGGGGTTCCGAGACCCCTCCCCGGAGGGGGGAATTAGTCCTACCCGCGTGTTCCCGAAGGCCGAAGAAGACCCCGCGACTCCCTGCCTCGCGTGGGCGGGTATACCCTTGGTGTGTTTTTTTTAAAAAAAAAAAAAAAAAAAATTAAATAGAAAGTCTATTTATTTTAACGAGTAACCAATAAAAGGTCTCTAAATAGGCTCTCTAATCATATTACTATAATTATTAAAAAAAAAATTTCTTTTTATTTTTTTTATTTTTTTTTACATTTTCCTATCTAAAATGTTACCAGGATTCCAAAAATGTATCTCACTTTTCGCTGCAGCTATTGTAGTTTTTGAGATGTTGTTTTTTATTTTTTTTTTTTTTTTTTTTTTTTTTTATATATACATTTTCCGCACTAAATTTGGACCACCATTCCAGCAATGTATTCCTTTTCGCCCCTGTAGCTATTTGTAGTTTTTGAAAATATGAGAAATGAATTTTGAAGGAATATTTTTGCTGTTAAGTGGAAAGTAGATCATCTTTCCCTATACTACTTATATATATATATATATAGTATATACTAGTATATATATATATTATATAATAGGTATATATATATAATATAGTATATATATATATATATAGTATATAATATATATATATACGTATATATTATATATATATATATTAATATATCATTATATATTATATATTGTAAATGCGATTTGGTTTGAAAGATAATAAATTCTTTGTCAAAACTTACTCTTCAAACTGATAAACAAATCCTTTGGCCAGGCCCCCGTGACAATCCAATCAACTAACACCTTTTAGATTCTCAAACCTGTATTGTAACAGTATCCAGGCCTCCTGTTGAATGAGCTATCGGCCTGTGCAATATTGCAGTGCAACACCCTATACTTAAAACTCACCAACTTATCCTTTTAGAGACCCTTCAAGTGGAACAACGGTTTGAACGGGTTCGTTTTACCTTATATGAAAACCGTTCAGTCAATATTATTTATGCTTTCAATGAAAGCTCACCTTGTGTTGATGATGCAATGTTCTGATCCTGAAACGCATGTCTTTAAGACGTTAAAATATTTACTACTTAAAAAAATCAAATAAATAAGAAAGTAAAGTACCTCTTGGAAACACTCAAGAAAACTGACGGGAATAATTTTAGAAACTATTTTTAAATAAATAAATAAATAAATAGTTAGCGTGCTGTACTTACAAGACTAGGTTTTATAAATTCATGAACATGTAGTTAGATGTCATTAGGTATCTACATACATGCGCATAGAATATATAGAACCACAACACTAATACCAATTTATATTTTAAAAAAAAAAATATAAAAATGTACTGTTCTTATGAAATTCGATTTTAT
This sequence comes from Trachelipus rathkii, assembly GCA_015478945.1. Classification (NCBI taxonomy): domain Eukaryota; kingdom Metazoa; phylum Arthropoda; class Malacostraca; order Isopoda; family Trachelipodidae; genus Trachelipus; species Trachelipus rathkii. Next base: position 27,799 of record JABUQX010024530.1, on the reverse strand, counting down.
AAATTCATGAACATGTAGTTAGATGTGTCATTAGGTATCTACATACATGCGCATAGAATATATAGAATCACAGTACTATACCAATGCTATATTTTATACTGTTAATCAATTAAAGAATACAAAATACTTTATCTTTAAATTTATATAGATCCTTGAACATAAATATGTATCTATAAAATATACATACACATTTATGCGCAAAAATTGATATAAATATGTAAACTATATTAATAAAAACATATAGACTGGTCGTTTAAAATAAGAAATACACAATCTCTAGCTTGAAAAATTAAATGATT
>JABUQX010024530.1:15000-22500 GCA_015478945.1 Trachelipus rathkii | reverse complement strand
TTATTATTATATATATACATATACACATACACATACATACATACATATTACATATACATACAAACATACATACACATCTTGAAAACGAGACTTTATCATAGCCACTCCACATAATGACGACCCAACCAATAACAACAATAATAATAATAAAAATAATAATTTTAATAACAATAATAAAAAAAACAACATTTACAGTAACAATAACAATAACAATAATAATAGCTACCTGGAACAATCATAACAATAACAATAACAATAACAATAACAATACCACACATCAACAATAACAATAACACAATAACATATCGAAACTTTTAACTCATTATCAAATTGGCAACCGAATCAATTTTCCCTTCAACCTCTTGTTTCACAAAGTTTTTGTGAAATTATCCCAAGCTTCCAACATGATCAAAACCTTATATTAGAGCATATATATATATATATATATATATATATATATATATATATATATATATATATATATATATATATATATATATATATATATATATATGTCTATACATATATATCTTGCTAGAATGCTAATGCATGCCTCAGAGAAGGTCGTGATCGCCGTCCTCTAATTTTCGGCGAAATTGCATGAATCGTATGGGTACATGGAATGTCAAAGGAATAAATGTTGAGGAGAAGAGAGAGAGGTGATGACAAGGAAAGGCAAATTTGATTTGCTCGCTGTGACTGAAACAGAGATGAAAGGAAACGAAAATGGGTGGTGTGGTGAAATGTGTGCGTGCTGGTGTGGAAATGAATGAGAGGGAGAGAAGGAGCGTAAATTTTGATGAGCAGAGCTGTGGTAGACTTTGTGTGTGTGAGTCCCAGAATTTTAACACAAATTTAAGTTTGAAAAGGTCAAGGTATGTGTGGTTGTGACGTATGGTCCATTTCTGAGGAAACGTTGAAAAGAGTAAGATTTTTGGGATAATCTGAATGATGTTATGGATGGGGTGAGTATGAGCTTCAGATTGATAGTGTTGGGGGACCTGAATGGATGGATAGGTGATCAAAAAAGGGATGGTATAACAGGTGGTTTTGGGGTGGCGGGAGAGAATGAGAAGGTGATTGATTTCTGGTGAAGAGAGAGGTATGTGTAAGCAATACTTTCTTTAAACAAAAGCATATTCATAAGTATACCAGAGTTGGTGTAGGTAGAGATGGTATCGAAATGAAAAGTATGATTGATTTTGTGTTGGTGAAGAAGGAGATGCTAAAGTATGTGACGGAGATTAAATCAGTGTTGGGGGTTGGGGATAGGAATATCAAATCATTACGTATGCTGTTTTATGTAAGATTAAGTTATTGGGGGCATGGAGGAAGGTGATACGAAAGGAAGTAGGTAAATTAAGAGTGAGAAGTTAATGAACAGAATAAGGATAAGTATGTAAGAGAGCTCGCTAGTAAATCGGTTGAATGTGAACGAGTTGATACTGAACAAATCTGGGGGGCCAAATGAAGGAAGCAATTATTAGTAGTGCAAAGGAATGGATGTGTTAAAGTAGGAAGTAAGAATGTTAATAGCAAATGGTGGAATGAAGAGGTGATGATGGTTAAAGGTAAAAAGAACGTGGTTGAATGTATTAAAAGCAAATGATGAAGTTTCAAAGAAAGATGCTTGGAATTATATAAGGAAAAAAGAAATACTAAAAGGTGCATACGTTGGAGAAAACAAGAGGTAAATGAACAGTTTGGAAGAGGATGAATGAGGACATACAAGGAATAGGAAGCTCTTCTGGAAGAGTGAAAGGTTAAGAATGAGAATAAGGGGAATCTGCTTAGAATAATGAATAGGGATGAAGGAAATTGATGAAATGGAGGGGGTGGAAAGAACACTCCAACAATATAACAGTAATGTGATGAGTGGAATGGAGGAAGGAATAGGATGAGGGAGTGGAGAAAAAGAATGGCAACTGCAGGTATAGATGGAAATCTACTAGTGAAATGATCAAGAGAGCGGAGGCGAGATGGTGATTGATTGACGGAAGTTGTGCACAAAGGTTTATGGAGTGGCATAGCCCCAAGGGATTGGAGGAGAGTGGTAATAGTACCCTTATATAAGGGTAAGGGAGAAAAGGGGAACTGTAGAAATTATAGGGAATAAGTTTATTGAGTGTTGAAGGTATATTGGTATTTGCTGGAAAGAGTGTCGAGTGACTGAGGGACTGGCGAAGAAGGTGCGTTTAGAGTGGTAGAGGATGTGTGGATCAAATTCGTTGAAACAAAATGATTGAGAAAATGAGGGAGAAGAAGAATAAATTATATTTAGGTTTTATGGATTTGCAACAGGCGTATGATAGAGTTAATAGGGAAGTTTTATGGTGGTAATAGTGTGATATATGGTACAGGGGCTTGAATGGAATGTATGGATGATAGTGGAAGAATAAATGGAATGGAGGAGACAGGGGAAAGGTCTCCCTGGTTATTCAATGTATATGGATGGGGTTATGGAAAGAATTAGAGGTGGGGATGGCAGGAAATGGTGTTAGAATGATGGAGAATGGAGATGAGTGGAGGGTGCCCTACCTATTGTAGCGGATGATTTGGTTCTGTGTGGGAATCTGAAGAGAGTTTGAGAGGATTGGCAGGAGAGATTTGGCAGGGTATGTAAAGGAGGGGTTTGAAAAGTAAACGTAGATAAGAGTAAGGTTATGGTTGTGAGTGAGGACAGTCCTCAGTGAAGTTATGTTAGATGTGAGCAGCTGGAGCAAGTGTCTGAGTTTAAATATTTAGGGTATGTGTTGGATGAGAAGGGAACGGATGATGGAGAGTGTAGTAGGAAAGTTGTGAATGGCAGGAAGGTTGCTGGTGCAATTAAATCGTTGGTGATGTAAAGGGACTAAGTCTGAGTGCGCTAGAGTCTTACATGAGGGTATGTTGTTACCTGTGTTATTGTATGGTAGTGAGATTATGGTGGTCTGGAATAAGAAGCATAGATCTAAAGTTCAATGTGTCTCAGATGGAATCTTAGGGGCGCTAGGTGTGAGAAGAATTGATAAAATGAGGAGTGAAAGTATTAGAGAGTTGTGTGGTGTGAAGAAAGGGGTAAATGAGAGAATAAATGAAAGTATGTTGAAATGGTTTGGTCATGTGGAAAGGATGAATGATAGTCGGTTGGTTAAACGTATGTATAGTGGAGAGTGTGTTGGGAACCGTCCGGCTGGGAGACCGAAGAGAAAGTGGATTGAGTCGGTGAACGAATGTCTGGAAGGAGAGAAATGAGTTTGGCAGAGGCGAATAAAGGTGCATGATAGGAGAATGGCGGGGCTTTGTATGGGGGTATGGTTGTATTCACCTGAAGTCAAGGGATGAAACCCTTACACTGACGTGATTTACTCATAGTGAGGGTCCGTCGCGGTCCCATGAAGCTCTAGGGAAAATGGTCTTATTTATTCTCACTCACTAATGGTACAGAGGGGCGGGTAAGGATGGCTTCTTTCCTTTCTCTGGATCTCTTTGTCATATTCTTCTACTGCTTTCTTTTCCGATGCATGACACGCACCTCACCCCCCAAGTCTTGGGGCAAAGAGGAAGATAAAGAAAGAAAGAAAGAATATATATATATATATAGAAAGAAATATATATAGTGATATATATATATATATATATATATATATATATATATATATATATATATATATATATATATATATATAGCAGAAAGAAAGACAGGAATGGGACTAAAGCCTTGAGTGTTTAGGCAGGGTGAGATAAATAGAGTTTGGAATGGAGGGGGCATGGAGGTGGAAGGAATAAATGCCGCTGAGATGGTTTGGTCACGTGGAAAATGGATGATAGTCGGTTGGTTAAGAGGATGTATAGTGGTGAGTGTGCTGAGAATCGACCGGCTGTAAGACCGAAGAAAAACTGGATTGAGTCAGTAAAGGAATGCCTGGAAGAGAGAAATGTGAGTTTGGCAGAGTCGAGAAGAAAGGTGCATAATAGGAGTGAATGGCGGGATTTTGCTAGAGGGCCATGGTTGTGTCCCACCTGGGCCAAGGGATGAATCCTTACATTGACGATTTACCATAAGTGAGAGTCCGTAGCGGGCCCCGTGAAGCTCTAAGGTGGATTTTCTGACTGCGACGAGTTCTCACTAAAAGGCTGGGATTTCTTTTCGACTTGCGTCATATTCTTCTACTACTTTTCTGTTTCAGTGCATGCTACGCACCTTACCTCCAATCTTGGGGAGAAGGTGGTGATGATGATGATGATGATGATGATGATGTGATATATATATATATATATATACATATATATATATATATATGAAAGAGTATATGAGAGAGAGGAAGAGGAGGAAAGAGAAGAGAGAGAGAGAGAGAGAGAGAGAGAGGAGAGAGAGAGAGAGAGAGAGTGTGAGATGCCGAAGACTTCACCATTCCAAATGACATATAAGTGTATTTTCCCGACTTAGATGATTAGTAGCAAACTCTGCTTCACCTCAAATAGCCAAGGATGGTGAGGTTTACTGTGAATGTGAGTTCGGTTCCTGAAAGAATGTGTTTTCTGTGCAAGAAGCGATTCGACAGAATGTGGATTTCGTATTTTGATAATGGTGTTTTTTGTATACGATGGTAATTATGTGTGAGTATTGAAATTAGTATAATAATACACTTTGTTGTAAACTATTCATTGATTACAAAAATTCAGCTACGAATATTAAGAACGGAAAATGGGGTTTTGAGCTGTGTGTTTTAGAAGATGTTGTAGTTGTGTGGAAGATCACTTCGAGTAGGTAGACGAAGGAACTTTGTTTTTGAGTCAGTGAAAACAACAATGTTTTTTTTTTTGTCCCAACTAGAAATAGGAGAAATATTAGAGGTCAGTTTTTCCATAAGTCACCCTCCTACCATCAACTTATTCAGACTCCGGAAATGTAGGTTGGTATAACCAACAGAAGAATAAGAAAATCAAAAGAGAAAGGAACAAGGGAAGAAAGAAATCAGAAGGTTCTGCAAAATCCTGTCACACATAGTGTTTACAGTGGGTCGCATAACATGAGAAGGTCTTGACAAGCTATTGTTTATTGTGGATGGAATAACATCGAAGCCGGCTTTGAAAGAATAATGAAATTTTAGACGTTTTCAAAAAGTAAATTTGTTTTCAGAAAAAGTATTTTGGTTAAATAAAAATTATGTTTCAACTTTTAAAATTAATCTATGAATTTCTTTGGTGAAGCGATAAAAGTTTGAGATCATGAACTTTTTGAAAATTTGGAAATATATCAGTAAAATACTTCATCGACCGTTTTAAAATTGACCAACTTAAATCTGATTTAGGATATAAACTGTGTAGTCGTGACGTCTCTCCGAATCTGCTTCACTTTCAGGCTCAACAAGAGGGCTGCTCAACATATGGTTGCTAGAGATTGATATTCACTCTATAATCTAGTAATTATTATAATATTTAGTGCAATAGCAGTGTTATTGATAATAGTGATAGTGGTATTATATTAATTAGTGTTAATATTAATGTTGTTGATAATAGTGTTATTTACAGAATTTTTTTTTGAAAGATCTAGAGAGTTAAAGCACACAAAATCTACACACTAAACTAAAACACATTAAATCTACACACACACACACACACCTACACACACGCAGACAAACAAAATAACTTAAACAAATGACTAAAACAAAAGCTAAATTTAAAAGTACCCCAACGTAATGTAACCCTGCATTAAAACCGTAAAATTTAAATTTAAAACCTTATATTAATAAAAAGAGTAAATAAACAAAAAATCCTATTCATATAGACATTATCTCTTTAAAAGAAAAAGTAAAAAAAATAAAACCAAACTTAGCTTAAAGTTTCAAGAAGGTAAAATTTTCGGAGCAAATCCTCATTTATTAATTATATAAATATGATAGATACGTAAAAACATTAGGAAAGCAATGAACACTAAAACAACACTAGGGAACAATAAGTTAATTAAAATGGGTGGACAACTAAAATAAAATTTAAACACACGATTAAAATAACACAGGGAAGACCAATCACACGAAACAACCTCACAGCACGAGCGTCAACTATTAGTGTTAGTGATGGTAATATTGTCACTGATGGTAGTGTTATATATATATATATATATATATATATATATATATATATTTATATATATATATATATGTTATATATATATATATATATATATATATATATATATATATATATATATATATATATATATATATATATATATATATATATATAAATATATATATTTACAGTTGTCACCAATTCTCGTGGGCAAAGCCCTATTCAAGAAGGTAGTGTTGAACACCTAAAAAATTCATCTAACGTAAATTACGCAGATGAGCACACACGCAGGCTTTAAAGTGAGTGGGAAACACAGAAGATGGAAAAGAATTTCACAGAACAGAGGTAGCCGGAAAGAATGAAGCACCACAGTGAACTAGTCTGGAGTTATTAATATCAACAAAAAACTCATGTGCCAACACAGCACCTCTTGTGCTACGAGGGCGTCGTAAAGGTGGTGGTACGCGAGTGGAAAGTTCCCTCGAGCACTTGCCGCTACGGTACCTATAGAAAAGAGATAAAGCACCAACATCGCGCCGCAAAGATAGAGGGTCAAGTGAATTAGAAAGCGCAGGACAGTTTATAAGCCTTTTGGCCTTTAGCTCGACCCTATCCAAAAACCTGGTGAAACCAGATCCCACCCAGGTATGAGAGCAGCACTCCATACAAGGGCGGATGAGACCCTTGTATTGCTAGAGTAACTGAGAAGAGGAAAAAAGTCTCGCAATCTGAACAGAACTTCCAGTTTCTTTGAGGCCGCCCAGCAACCGTTGTGATGAGGTTCCCAAGACATTTTTTTTGTTTGTTAAGGCCAAGGATGTTTATATTGTCAACAGGTGAGACGAGAGAACCGTCGAAAGAGATGGGAAAGTTATAAGGTGTCTTAGAGAGGGAGATTTGTAAAAGTTGGGTTTTTAAAGAATTAAATTTCACAAGGTGTAGACCCACCCGGAAATTCTATCCAGATCAGCGAGGATCGAAAAGATTAAGACGAGAGGCAATTCTAGAAGTAAAAGAGGGAGCAGAGTTGAAATGAGTTGAAGAATGAAGGGTCAAGTCATCGGCATTTGAGTGGATAGAGTTAGATGTACAGGTGAGAAGATAATTAATCGAAAAGTAGGAATAAAGTAGAGATAAGACATTGAACCCTGAGGAACACCAATTATTGACAGAAAAGAAGAAGAAGTCGCCCCATCAACAACAGCCGATATTGAGCGATTTGAAAGAAAGTTAGACATACGTAAGCAAAGAGAAGGAGGTAACCCAAAGGAGGGGAGCTTTGGAGAGCAGTGACTTGTGCCACACCATCAAATACTTGATATGTCAAGCGCCACCACGCAAGGCTCCCCGTAGTTCCTAAGGGCGGGAAAACAGCAAATCTGTTAACAGGGAAAGCATGTCGCCGTGGTAGATCTCGAGTCTGAAAGCCGTACTGGCGGATCGGAA
>JABUQX010024530.1:0-5000 GCA_015478945.1 Trachelipus rathkii | reverse complement strand
TCCATCAACAAGTTCTGCCGATATGGAGCGACCAGAGAGAAAACTTGACAAGAGTAAGTCAAAGAGAAGGAGGAAACCCAAAGGAAGGAATCTTAAGTGAGTAGCGACGCATGCCATACTCGATCAAAGCCTTTGATATATCGAGTGCCACCACCAAGACTCCCCATATCCCTAAGGACAGAAGACCATTAAATCAGTAAGATAGAGTTAGTATGTCACCAGTTGAACTCGAGCGTCGAAAGCCATACTGATGATCTGAAAGAAGAGAATGAGACACCAGATGATCCAGGGAAATGAGAGTTAGGAAGAGTTTCAAAGATCTTAGATAGAATACAAGTGAGAGCGTTAGTTAGGACGAATAGTTAGAAGATCAGAGGCGCGGCTGCCCTTTTTCGGCGAATTGGATTGCGACACATGCGCGCTTCCAGCACTGATGAAATGTACTTAGTATTTAAGGCATAGAGCAATAGATAGAAGTTGATCGGGCTACAGGGGCAGCTCAGAGCACATCCCTCAGAACACGGGAGGAATGCCATCAATCCGGGCCACTAGTCTTCCTGACACTCATAGATCTCAGAATCCCATACACCCGATCATGCGTAATCCACGGGAAGAGGCATAGGAAACCTGAGAGGAGAAGAAGCCGGAGGTATAGTATAAGTATATATATATATATATATATATACTATATATATATATATATACATATATAGATATATATAATGAGTATAGATATATATATATATATATATATCAGGAGCTGAGGAAGCCGGAGCCGAGCCGGGCCGGCAGGCGAAACTTTTTGAGGGGGACTGAGCCGGAGGGCTGGAGCGGAGAGCGAAATTTTGGGGGATCTAGGAGCCGGGAGCGGAGGTCGGAGGCGAAAATTTTAGGGGGACCTGGAGCCGGAGCCGAAGCCGGAGCCGGAGTCGGAGCGCGTAAAAAAAATAGGCTGCTCCGGCTCCGGCAAATACAAAATTAAGTAATTATTAATTTTATTACTACAGGCTGTTATATATATATATATAATAAATATATATATACTAATATATATATATATATTATATATATATATATATAATATATATATATATATATATCATATATTAGTATATATATTATATATATATATTATATCTTAAAAATTGAGATCACCTCAATTCTTAATTCCAATATTCAATTATATATATATAATATATATTATATATATATTTATATATTATATATCATATATTAATATATATGTATATATATATATATAATATATATATATATATATATATATATATATACTATATATATCACTATGTATATATATATATCATATATACCTATATATATATATATATATTATTCTCTTTCCGTAAAAATTTGATTATGTATATTTATTATCCGTAATAAAAAAGGTTCGGCACTTCTATAGATAACTTTAATTAATTAAGGTTAATATCCTTATAGAAAAAATATTTGTGTCAACTAAACCAAAATCGAAAACCTCATGTATTTGAAGTATATTACTCACTTTGATGATAAAAATACTTTCATTTGTTCAATATGAAATAGTTAACACAGTTGATAGAAAACAGTCAGTTCGATCATGCACAAAAGAGTCTACCTAACTACAAGTTACTCATGGGGTCACAATACATCTATTGGATTCCTTTAATTAATGAACATTTTAAAACCGCTGCCCTATCATGCAGACCATTGCTGCATGTTAAAGAAAGGTGAAGCTAAGGTAATTCAGGATAACCTTTATTCAAAAAACTCAGACTATAAGTGGAAACTTTTTTCAAGCTTGTCCATAAAACTTGTTCGGTCTATGTTTAAGTGACAAATTCAAAATACAATTGATTTTTATGGTTTGGTTAAAGATTAGTGACCCATTAGTTTTCCTTGCATGACCAGGATTTAAATCACTTGTGTGGAGACATGGCTTGAAAGACTGGAAGTCCCTTGAGACGTGGAAAATATTGAAAAATAGTTCTAGAAGAAAAAAATAAACATAAAAAATAAGCTTAAAAATTGCATAAAAGGGACGCTTTGTGCATTTAATTAAAAATGGATACTTACACATCGGCAAAGCTAAATTATTTTGTCAATAATTTATATATGTCGCGAAGCATAAAAACAATATTTTTAAAACGTTAGCAGTAAAAGAAAAAATACTCAACATTTCAGCGAATATATTCAAGAATTTGTTACTGACATCTTAAAAGAATTCGAAATTAACAAGAGACAAGTAATTAGTTTAGTTACGGAATAGCGCATCAAACATATCAGTACGATTGAAAAATTAAATAAGGACAATGAGGGGTGGAATAGGAAGCTGGTTAAATGTGATACTGATTTATTGAAGTCAAAACGAAGACATAATAGTTGTTTTCAGAATGAACTTGATAAAACTGTGAAAAGGACTACTGTTCCGGGTAACGTTAACCATTTGCACGACATGAGATCGTGGAGTTTCAATCTTTTACAGTTAGCAGTTCGCGTGATGAGTCCCCCACAATAACTATAGAGCAAATCTTATAAGCAGGGTGAGACAAATAGCAAAGCAGCACGTACCCCAAAATTAATGGAATTTCTAAAGAATCAAGCTGCAAATGTGGCAATCTTAGGTCAAGACGGCAACTTAGGTCAAGAGACAAGATGTCTTATGCTCTAAAGGCTTCTGCACCTAAAAGTTATAGTAGTAGTATGATGGCTCCGGTACTTCTGAACTTCTCTCTACCGACAGTCAGTGGGAACAAATCCGAAACACTCGAAGAGTTATTAAAACACCCATTACTTTACAACAAAAAATATTCAATCAGAAGACTTGACTTATAGAGAACGGATTTTAGCAAATCACAAATAAATTCCATGAAAAAGAAGGGAAAGAATGTTAACTGAAAAATAAAATATTTTCGTCGACAATCTTTGTTTAGAATCTCCCAGAACTGAAGATCTGATATTTAATCTAGGAGTGTTCTTTGCGACACTAGGATTTTAAATGAATAGCGCTATTTCGACAGAAATCTGGGCCGTAGTTCAGATAGTTCGAGCCAGTTTCAGGAATCCTTCCTTGTAGAATTTTGTCAGGTGATGAAGATGAAGAAGTCAAATTTGCCAAATAAATGGGAAAAAATGGAGCATGCAGAAAAGCGATTGAAAAAACTAAAAAAGATACAGAGCAATCTATTAGTAAAAGACATTCAACCTAAATTCTTTTTAGAAAAAAAATAAATTTAGAATTCCATAAGGCATTAGATGAATAATGAAAATCGACCAGAAATCAAAGTTATCAGGTTAGAGGCAATCAATTGCTATCCTAAAATTTGCAAGATGCCGCTTGCGCAATTACAGCCTCCTTCCTATTCAAGTGAATGTGAGAGCTTATTTTCTGGTTTAAAATAATAAAATAAAGATCTAAGGACATCGTTAAAGTAGGAATTTTATTGATGGTTTTATTTTTAAGAAAACAAATAGTTTTAGAGATTTTTTTTTTTTTTTTTTTTTTTTTTTTTTACAGAAGATAAAAACCACCGCTAACGGGCAGAGCCCTAATCTAGGAGGGGTTTTGTTGTACTCAATTTACGTCCGAGCAGGACGGAGCCAGCCCCAAAGGAGGGAGAATAGCTCGCATTCTTCCCACCCGACCAGTGCGAACCTGGGACCCTCTGCTTTGTTGGCGAAGTGTCTGACGTCACACTGAGCTACCGGCGTGGCTATTTAGGTATAAAATAAATATTAAAAATACAAAAAAAACATATACAATTATATATACATATATACAATATATATATAAATACACAAGGGCAACACACAAATATAAATATTATTATTATCACTATTTACTAAATTATTATAAATAACTAATACTTTTTTTTGTTATAGAAAAATAAGTTATATTAAATATATATATATATGATATACCTGATATATATATATATATATATATATATATTAATATATAATAATATTATATATATATACAGATTATATATATACATATATATATATTATATATATATATATATATATATAGTAATTATATATATAATATAAATATAGTATATATATATATTTATAGTATATAGTATATATATATATATATATATATTATATATATATATTAATAGCTATATATATATATATATATATATATATATTATGATAAATATATATATATATATTATATACTATATATATACATAATATTTTATAATACATATATATATATATATATAGTTATATATATATATATATAAATATATATATATATATATATATAATATATATATATATATATTATGTCATGTCGGACCTTATACATAGCTATCATGAAAAATTAATTACTGTTTAGATAATAAAATTTTAACTTCTAATAAATTTTACAGTCATTTTTCTTATAAGATTATTATTTCAGCCTAATTACTAAATATATTATAGAAACTCTTTAAAAGTACGATTTTCTAAAATTTATCTAAACATTTTTAAATTTATACTTGAGTTAAAATACTCTTGGATTTATCCGCATTTTTCAGCATCTGGGATATTCCTTAGCAATTGAGAGCAAAAATAATTTATGTGTATTCAATTGAAATGCTATTTCAAAAGCTAGTGAATAGAAAGCGACTTATAATTAAATAGTTTTATAGGTGTGTTACTTTCAAAATTGTACTTATCCATTTAATAAGAAATGTTAATTTTAAATATATTTGTTTTTATATACTTAAATATTTCTAATTATGATTGTTCAAACCTAAGTATCAATATCAAGCACGAGCAATAAAATAATTATCTAACTTTCTTTATTCACTATAATATCTAGCTTCTTCTCTTTAATTATTTTCTACATTACAAATTTAGAATCTTAAAAGTACGATTTTCATAAATTTCAACATATTGGAAATTAAATTTAGAGATAGCGTTAAGATTGGAGTTATCTATAACTCGGATTTATTATTATTATGTTTCATTAGATTTAAAAATTTGATTTAATTAAAAATGTATGA